>ML778431.1:374501-398192 GCA_009831015.1 Picea engelmannii
AGCCTCATCACCATAATGTGATACAAATATCCTAACGCAATAATGTGAGAACCATTTCCACTTATCACAATGTGATGAACGAAGTCCATTGTTGAAATATGATGTATGTAGTTCTCAATGTCGCAAAGTGTCAAACATAGTCTAACATTGGAATGAGATGACCATTTTCCAACATCAGAATGTGATGAACATAACAATATTGTCACAATGTGATGAACATAGTAGTGTCACATTCTGACAAACATAGTAATGTCGCAATGTGATGAACATAGCCCTATCGTCGCAATAGGGTGAACGTAGCCCCAACATCACAATGAAATGTAAATAGCCATATTGTCGTAGTGTGATGAACATAATATCATCATTGCAATGTGTTGAATATAGCCTCATCACCACAATGTCATACAAATATCTTAATGTCATAATGTGAGAAACATTTCCACATTTCGCAATGTGACAAACATAACCCATTGTCGCAATGTGAGGTACACAACCCAATATCACAATGTAATGTACGAAACCCAATGTCAGAATGTGACAAACATAACCCAACATTACAATGAGATGAGCATTTCTCAATATTGGAATGTGATGAACATAAACATATTATCGCAATGTGAAGAACATAGTAGCATCACATTATTTTTTTGTAAGTAAGTAATTTTATATATAAGGGCCTTCAAAGAACCAGACCATGAGTACAAAACTGAGTGTCATCTGAGTTGTAGTTACTAAACATCTCCAAAAGGAGAAACCAGTTCAGCCAACCGGGTAATTCTAACACCTGAATTATTATTAGTCTTAGAAAACACAAAGCTAAGCTGAAAAATATGCTACTAGAGGAGAAACTATTAAAAAAGAACATACCCCTTGAGGGGTTAGACAATTGGCGTATGGTTTGGCACATACTCTGGTAGATAGCCTGGCCATGGCTCCTCTTCAATAGGTGTCCCTCAGATTTCCCATTGCATGTCATCGTCCCCGGTGCACACGTCCTTGTTAGCCATGATCTCCTCCTTGACCTCCTTTTGAACCGGCTCCTCAACGACCTCGGCGTCTCCCAACAGAATGTGCACCTGCTTACCAATGGCCATGACTGCTTCCTTGACCTCCTACCGAACCGGCTCCTCAACGACCTCTGCTGCACCCTGCTTCCTGAGTTTCTCGTTGTCACTTGCAGTGGAGGGCACTTATTCTGAATCCGCAGGAGAGGCTTCTTTGTAGGTGGAAAGAAGCTGGAGGAGGGTTGAGAGCCTCCCATCCACAAGATGTAACCGAAAATGGAGGTCCTCCACTCCTTGACGGAGTTCGAAGACCAAGTTGTAAAGGATGGTGAAGTTTTCTTGCCATTGCAAATCCGACTTTGAGTTAGAGGACATCGACGCCTTGTTACGAGCAACCCAACCATGAGAAGGCATCCCCGTGGGCGATTTTGAGGAAGTAATGTCCGGCGCAAGGGGAGGAATGGAGTTCCTAGACGTTGAAGGAGCGGTGAGGTGGCACCGTGAAGGGCTCGGCCTGGTGTCAATTAAGGCTAGGCATTCGAAGCAGGGGACAGGTGTGGTGGAGGGATTGAGAATTGCTATCTCAGGTAGCAGGAGCGGCAAGGGGAGAGTTGAAGGCGAACCAGGAGGAGAGGCTAAAGCACGAGGCCATCGGGGATGCCAGGGAGAACCCCTTTGTGGTCTACCTCGCTGTTGCGACATGGTTTGGGCCGGTAAGTTGGAGTGGTTTTCTAGACCAAATGGGAGGACCTAGAGTGGGTGGGGGATCATAAGCACCATGAGAAAACAAGTAGAACCAGGCCGGAGCCGCGGGATGGTAACACAAAAAAATGGAGAAGACATTGCACCCAACGAAATAGAGGTCAGAGGAGCCCGAGTAAATGCCCCTGCGATCGATGTAAATACCATTTATTGCAGGGGGGAGTCGGCAGTTGTTGGCACGAGCCGGGCACATGGCTCGCTGCCTTGTTGGCACCTCTGTACCTCCTCTGTGCGCCAGATGGCTGGCCCTAGCATCCCATCCAAGTGTTTATCCACTTTCATAGCTCTATGGATACATTGCTAGAGGATAGGGTGATCCAGAGTGAGGGAAGAGTTGCAGAGGATTTTCCTTCCATCCCAGTTGACCCCTAGATTAGCTAATTCATCTGCTACTTGATTCGCACTCCTTCTGATGTGAACAGGTATGACCACCTGATTGGGTTGCAGTAAGTCTGTGATGGTCTTTAGCCCATGTGAGAGTCTCCAGCTGGGTGAAATTTGTCCGGATCTGCTCCGTTTAAAAGTCTGTCGAGGAGATTGACGATGATATGGGAGTCACCCTCTACAATCAGCTGGGGGAAATTGTGATCCATGGTGAGTTGCAGCCCCTGAGTGAGTGCCCAAAGTTCTGCCACATTGTTCATGGTGTGACCAAGGGAGCCTGCATTAATGAGAATGATGTGCCCATGGTGATTACAGAAAACAATTCCATAATAGCTCTTGGATTGCCTTTGGAGGCCCCATCAAAGTTGAGTTTGATGAAGTCTGTCGGAGGGACTAACCAAGAGGAGGGACTGATGGTGAGGGGAGGGGCAGAGAGGATAAGGGGGTGAGGGGAAAGGAGAGGTAGCCAGTTCTTAAGGATCAGAATTTCTGAGGGATTATTGGTCATGTCTATTTCGTTCCAAGGTTGGAGGTTGAGAGTTTCCAGAATGTTGAGGCGACAACGATTCTAGCAGTGTTTCCATGGGAGGAAAACGTTCCTGAAAAGTATTCTATTTATTTCCTTCCATACCTGCCAAAGGATGAAACCAGGAAGCAATTGCCAGATACGATTGAGGAGGGGAGAATGAAACACTTGGTCCCTCCAGTTTGTGATAGTGTCGACGATGTTGTCTCGAACACAATCCGAGGTGCGCATGATGAGCTCACTTTGGTCCCAAATTTGTGCGGTGTATGGGCAAGAAGTGAGGAGGTGATTCATGGTTTCGGTTGTCTCCCCACAGAGTATGCAGATGGAAGGCCCCACAAAGCTTCTTTTGGAAAGGTTGTCCTAGGTTAGTATTCTTGAGTGGATCACGAGCCAGAGGAAGAGGGTTATTTTGGGCCAATGTCTAAGGTTCCAGATCTTGTGCCAAACAACCCGTGTAGGTGCCAGGTTCGGTTGGATCTTGATGTGGTAAGCTTCTCGTATGCCGTATGTGCCTCTTGGCCAGTATCCCCATCGGAGAATATCCTCTCCCGTGAGCTTGGGGATTTTTTGTTTAAGCATTTCATTCTGGTAGGGGCCCAGATCCACGTGGCCATCCAGGTTCATGCTTTCCCTATCTAGATGCCAATGCCGCCAAGTGTTATCTTGAGGGTCATCCAGCGAATAGTCCGCTATTGTTGTTAGGCCCGCCTGTGTGGCTTGGGTGCTGATGTGCTTAGCCCAATCCTCATGGTCCAGAATTGGCCATTGTTTCTAGGAATCTTTCCACAATAGGGTTGTTTTCCCATTCCTAATTTCCCAGAAGGCATGTTGGGTGACAAGCTATCTATTCTGCTTAGCCGCTGCCCAAATTAAAGACCCTGGTGTGTCACCATTCCAACGTATGAGATTTTTTTCTTCTACCTCGGGTGCATATTTCTTCCTCCATAACCGTGCCCAGAGGTCCTAGGGTTTCTTAAGCCATCGCCACCATATTTTGGCGCTGAGGACTTTGTTCATGATGGCAGGATCTCGTAAGCCAAGGCTTCCTTGTGATTTAGGCTGACAGAGTTTGTCCCAACTGACAAGCGCTATTTTCTTCCCTGTGTTGAGACCATGCCAAAGGAAGTACCTATGTAAGATTTTAATAGTTGAGATTACAAAGTTAGGAGCAGCCAGCACCGAGAAGATGTAAGTGGGAAGGGCCTAGAGAATAGCTCGGAGGAGAATGAGACGACTTGGAAGGTTAAGAACTCTGAGGGTCCAGGATAAGAGCCTCTTAGTAAAAGAAGAGAGAAAATGCTCCCAAGAGGAGTTCTGAAGGGCGTTATCGATCAAAGGGATACCCAGGTATTTGGATGGAAGGGAGCTTCTTTGGAAACCTAAAAGATCACAGATATGGTGCTGAATAAGGGGGGCGGTATTAAAGAAAAAGATTAGGGACTTGGCTTTGTTGTAGTCTAGAACTGAGGCTTGAGAGAAGGTCTGGAGGATCTGGAGAATGGAGTTTTCTTCCCGCACCGTTGGGGTGCCCATCAGGAGCGTATCATCCACAAACTGGCTATGAAAAATAGGAGGGGAGATGCCATGTAACGGTAGACCTGCCAGAGTGTTGTTTGCAACTGTCGTGTGAATGCATCGACTAAGACCTTCTGTCATTATAATGAAGAGGAAGGGAGAAAGAGGGTCACCCTGTCTAATTCCTCTTGAAGGGGTGAAGGGACGAGAGGGGACGCCATTAATAAGTTTAGAGAAAAACGAAGTAGAGGTAAGGTTCAAGATCCACATCACCCAAAGTTTGTCAAAGCCAAAGGCGAGGAGAAGTTCCCTCATATAGTCCCAGCTTATCTTATCAAAGGCTTTAGAGAGACCTAATTTAAGGAGCATACCTGGAAATTTGGTTTTCTGCAGAGAGTGAATCACCTCATGAGAAAGAATAACGTTGTCCAGGATTTGTCTACCCTCTATGTAGCCAGATTATTCCAGGGAGATGATAGTAGGCAGAATGGGCTTGTGTCTTTGGGCTATCACCTTTGTTAGAAGTTTATAAATGACATTGCATAGGGCTATAGGTATGAACTGCTTGGGATGGTGAGCCTGCCCCTCTTTGGGAATGAGAGTGAGGAAGGTAGCGTTGAGAGCTTGAAGGACCTTTCCAGTAGAACGAGAGTGTTCAATAATTTCCCAGACCTCTACCTTGATCATCGGCCAACAGTGGTGGAAAAAATCGTTGGTGAATCCATCCGGGCCGGGTGACTTGCCTCTTGGAGTGTCTTGCAGAGCCTGATATACCTCCTCGATTGTGATGGGCTAAAGCAGGGCTGAGTTTTTCTCCTTGGTGACAAGGGCAGGCACATGTTGTGTTACCTTAGCTATGGCTTCCGATCTGTTTGGAGAAGGTTTCATGAGGAGGTATTTATAATAATTTGTTAGTGTTGCTTCCAGGTCTTCATGGGAAAGAATTGGCTCACCATTGGTGGAAATTAAGTGTGTGATTCTATTGGTATGGCGGCGTTTCATGATGGATCTATGGAAGAACTTGGTGTTGCATTCCCCCTCCTTGATCCACTGGATGCACGATATGTGTTTCCATAGAATCTCTTCCTGTGCTTTTCCGGCCTCCAATTGTTGAGTGGTTATTGCTTCCTGGTATTTTAGCTCATCTGTTAACCCTTGTAGTCGGATCTGAGTTTGAATCATCTTCATCTGCTCTGATAACTACTTTTGGGAGTCAAAGGTGTTGCTAAAGGTTTGCTTGTTCTAGGTTTTGATGAGTTGTTTAAGGTTTTTTAACTTTTGCTGAAATCTGAACATCTTGGAGCCATGGGTAACCTCTGCCTGCCTCCACCAATCCTGGATCTTAGCTTGGAAGTCTGGATGGTTGAGCCAGAATTGTTCAAACTGGAATGGTTTTTTCCCTGGTGATGTCGTCACTTCCATCCACAGCTGATTGGGCTAGTGATCCGAGCCATGAATGTTTAGAATACTTGCCTCCATAGCTATTCCCTCCAGCATAAGGGAATTAGAGATTAGGAAGCGATCAAGTTTGCAAGCAATTTGGTGTGATCTAGTTCTTCTGTTTGTCTAGGTGAAAGTTCCGTTGATAGATTCCAGGTCAATCAGATTGAGTTTATCTACGAGGCTATTGAAATCACTAGTGTCTTGATCTAGGCGCCGTGATCCCCCTTTTTTTTCCTCCAGATTTCGAATGAGGTTGTAATCGCCCCTTATGGTCCAACGATTGTATCTAGTCAGGTTGGAGAGGTATTCCAAACTATTGAGTAAGGCCTTTTTGTGCCTTGGTTTGGCTGGGTCGTAGACATTGGTCAGGTGTCTGGGCTTATTGGATCCCATAATCCTGTAATCCGCCGTAATAGACCATTTAGTGGTAATAAAATTCTCTAATAGCACTGAGTTGGGGTTCCATATAATAGCCAATCCTCCAGCTATGCATGTAGCTGTAGTTGACATTGCTTCCCCTTGCTTCCAACAATAGGGGAGTATCTTATCAATGTCTTTAGTTGAGCATTTTGTTTCCTGTAGTAGTACTATGTCCGGTTTCTCCGCAAAGATCAGATCCTGTAGCAATTTTTTCTTGCTACATCCATTGAGGCCCCTAATATTCTAAGAGATAATCTTCATGATGATGTGGGGGTAGGGAGGGGAGGAAAACTGTCTGAGATGAGGTGGATTTGCCCTGAATTGACCATAAAATGGCCTATTTCCTGTATGAGTTTGTTAGTATACTTCCGGCCTCTTTTCTTGTCATCTTTCTGGGTTTTACTCTGGTTCTTTGATTGACTTCTCTGTATCCCCAATCCCTTATTGTATCACACTATGGATCCATCGGAGGAGTTGAGAAATACCTTATGTACTTTCTGTAATTGATCCCGGGGTATAGTGTACAATTTTTGTTGTCTGTAGGCATGTTCGAGGTGTTCCAGGTCCACCCCGGCTAGATCTTTCTCTTCTATTTCCATATCGGCATCACCGTCCTCGGTCTCCAAGAGATCTTGCGGATCCCCTATTGTGATTTGTGGGGGGTGATCAGAGTCCTTCCCCTGTGGTGTTTGTTCTTCCTCCTGTCCCCTAGAATGGGAGGGCTTATCCACGGGGATCTCACTGAGATTTATCTTGGTTGAGGGGTCCTCTGGTTGATCTTGTAATATTGAAAATTTGTTACTAGTAGAGGGATCTTTGCTTACTTGGTTTTGTTGCTTTCACCCTGCTTGTCTTCTTTTCCCTCCTGGTTGAGCGAAGTCGTCCTTGTCTTTTCCGCCTTTTAGGTTCCCTTCTTTGTGAGCCGTGTTGAGGGGGCATTCTCTGAACAGATGACCATGTTCATGGCATTTCCGACACCTGAAAGGAATGTGTTCGTAGTCGATGGTCTGGATCTAGTCTTCGTCCTGGTACTCGAGAATGATGGTTCCCGACAATGGTTTAGCTATATTCAGGTATACAAAAATGTGTGCATAAGAGGTGTATCGCCTCTGTTTGGTATCTTCTGAAGACTTTACGTAGATTCCAATGGTATTTCCTATACCGGCCAAGACCTCTTCCAGCCAGAACTCTTGGGGGAGAGAGTATAGTTGGATCCACACTGGAGCATGGGAAAAATCTTCCTTTTCAGGGCTGAACTTCTCGATCCAGAATCTTAAAAAGAGTCCTGCTGAGTTAAAAAAGTAAGGTCCCCCATCAAAGATGCGAGTGCGGTCCTCAAGATTGTGTAGTATGATTGTAAAAAATCCCTTTGAGCCCAGTTGTAATTCATAGTTCCCTTTTGGCTTCTACCAGTACTGTATCCATTTGATTAAATCCCTCTCTGACAGCCATAACCCTAGGAATTTCCATATGAGGGCATGGTCTCTCATATACTATATTTGCTCTTCTATATGTGGAGAGTTGACAATGTACTTCGGGGCTTGCGGTGCTTGAGGAATGCATTTTCTAGGGAGACAAGTTATCGATGTTGTAGCAGGGGCGGCTTCATTTTCTGGTTCGATGTCCATCTCTCGATCCTTGAAGGTTCCTTCCATGATAAGTGTTGCTCGCAAGTCAAGCCGAGGCTCAAAGGGCAGCCGCTTAAACCCCTCGCTGGTGCTTTCGTTCACGGTGTCTTGGTTGTAGGAGGTGCCATTCGTCCCTCCTTCCTTTTGAGTCATGGCCCCAGCGGGGCTGGGAGTGTAGCAGTTCGGCTAAAACCTGAAACCCTAGTCGGGATTGCAGAGCACGCACGACATCTGGTAAATTAAAAATGATCCCTCTTCCGTGTAAGAGAAATGTCTAGTAGCATCACATTCTGACAAACATGGTAACATTGTAATGTGACGAACATTTCCCTATCCTCGCAATGTGATGAACATAGCCTCATCATCACAATGTGATGAACATAGCCTCATTGTCGCAATGCGATGAACATGACCTCATCACCATAATGTGATACAAATATCATAACTTCATAATGAGAAACATTTCCATATGTCGCAATGTGACAAACATAACCCATTGTTGCAATCTGATGTACGTAACCCAATGTCGCAAAGTGACAAACATAGCCTAACAATGCAATGTGGTGATCATTTCCCAACATCACAATGTGATGAACATAGCCTAGCATTACAATGAGGTGATAATTTCCTAACATCGCAATGTGACAAACATAGACTTATTGTTCTAGTGTCATGAACATAGCTTCATTGTTGCAATGTTGTGAACATAGCCTCATCACCACAATGTGATACAAATATCCTAACGTCATAATGTGAGAAACATTTCCAAATGTTGTAATGTGAGGAGCATAACCCTTTGTTCCAATGTGATGTCCGTAACCCAATGTCACAATTTTACAAACACAGCCCAACATTGCAATGACATGACCATTTCCTAACATCGCAATGTCAGTGTGTGACAAACCTATTCTAATTCCATATTGTGACAAAAAAAACTTTACGTCGCAATGTGATGACCATAACCTAATGATGTCATATGATGAACAAAACCTAGTGTCATAATTTGACCATGGTTAATCATAATCAACATGGTCTAGCATAAGCATTTCCACATGGTCTACGAATATCGACCATGTGTATAGTCACCCATAGTCAACTCCGATGAAGTTCAACCATGATCAACCATACTAAGCTTTGGTCCATGTCAAGCACAACCATGGTTAACCATACTCAACCATAGTCAATAATGGAAAAATTCAACTATATTTAACCATACTCTTGATCATAGTCAATAATAGTCAACCTTATTTGAGGTAATGATCAACCTTAGTCATACTTAAGGTCAAACGTGGTGAATGTCATCCATAGTCATGGCCATCCATGGCCATCTATGGACAACAACTGTCAAACATAGTTAACCATTATCAACCATGGTCAACCACAGTCAACCATGGTCATGCTTAACCGATGTTAAGAATAGTGAAGTTCATACAAAGTGAAGGTCAACCATAGTGATGGTCTATAGAAGTTTCCCATGGTCATGGTCAACAAAAATTAACAATGATTATGGTAATCCAAGATCAATATACATCGAAGGAATAAAACAATCTAATGTAATTACTGCATTAATGTATTACTAATAAAATAATACATTAATAGTGTAATGTATTAATTAATTAATATATTCAATAATATTAATACTTTAATACTTTAATGTATTAATACTTAAGGAATGTATTATACATTAATACTTTAATGTATTAATATATTAAAGTATTAAAGTCAACTAATATCACCTAAAACTAATCATATTCATAGTCAACAATAAGAAACCATGCTCATTGTCAACCATTCTCAATACTAGTTATTTTCAATTAATGTATTAATATTTTAATAATGTATAATTAATGTACTATTACTTTAATAAATATATTAGTGTATTAATACTTTAATAATGTATTAATACTATAATAATGTACTATAATTTATTATTATATTACTACTTTAACAATGTATTGTATTAATTAATAATGTATTAAAATATTGATTAGTTAATACATTGTATTATTAATGTATTATTTTATAAGTATTAATGTAATAAATACATTAATATAATAATGTATTTAATACTATTAATACTATTAAATATTAATGCATTTAATCTATTAATTAATAATTTATTAATATATTCATATATTACATTATTAATATATTATTTTATTATTAATTTATTAATACATTGCATTAATAATTTAATAATGTATTGTATAAAAGGTTAATGTAGTACCATTTTATTAATATATTATTAATGTATTATTTTATTAGTGTATATTAAAGTATAATTATTTAAATATTAAATTATAATATATAATTTAAGTATTAATGCATTAAACTATTTAATATATTAATAATGTATTAATATATATATTAAATGTATTTTAATCTTGTGTTCAATTTATTTAGTGAAGAATAACTTGTAATACAAGTTATTTTATTTTATTGTGTAGAATACATTAATAATATGAAAAGAGCATGGAAATGAAGATTTGATGTCACTCTCTTTTCTTGCAATTTATTTGGTGCAATTTATTATTAATGTAATTTAAGTTTGTGTGCAATAACTTGTATTTGTATTTAATGTATTACTAGCATACTTCTTAAATGGACGAATGAGAATGTCGAAGTAATTTGAGGAAGGATTTCATATTAATATTATTAATAAAGAGAACTTATACACTTCTTTAATTAAACATTTAACGTAGATTAACAAGTATTATAATATTCATATAAGTGTGACAATTATTTTTAACTTATCATAATTAAAAATTAAGAAATATTTTATAATAGTGAAACTTAAAATTCTTAGTGAGAGAAGACTTAATTTTTAAATCTAAGTGAAAACTTCTTAGTTCCTTTATAAAAATCCAATGTGATTCTAAAAATTTATCAAAATGGTAAAAAACTCCAATGATAGGTCATAGACAATTTTCATGAATTCACACCAAATGTTTATTTGATATATTGCGAAGTGGATCATTATTTTAATGTTGGAATAAACTTATTTATTAAAAATCCTTTCACTTTCATATTAAAACAAGAATTTGTTTTAATATTTATGAAATAGAAAATTATCATTTGTTTAAATATGTCTTTGTTTAAATATATATGTGATAAGAAAAATATCTTGTATATAAACATTTAAATAAAGTGAATTTGTTTTAATAGTTATGAAATAGAAAATTATCATTTGTTTAAATATATATGTGATAAGAAAAATATCTTGTATAATAATAATAATCTATTTGTGACCTCTTAGGAGGAAACTCATGTTCTTAACCATTAGGCCCACTCAGGCTATATACAAAGATTTAAATAAAATGTGTGTAAGTGTTTAGCTTTTTAGAAGTAAAATATAAATACACTAAAAATAAATTTGATGTAAATAATTAAAGTGTGTTTGTTGTCGTGGTTTGTATATAAGCAAAAGTAATGACGTTCTTGTCTTCTTGAACACTCTAGTTTGGGATTTTAATTGAGGTAAGATGGCAATATAATTTTGTTTTAGAAGAAAAAATATTTTATAAATTAAAAAGTATTTCAAATATAAAAGATAGCCTCATTGATTGGGGTTTTTAATTTGAATTAAAAAATACAAAAACTCTAAGAATGTTAAACCTATTAAAATTTGAGCAAGAGGGTGACCGATATATTTTTTGTGGCATTTTATTAGTTAAAAACTGGAGCGATTAGTGCCCACCATAAAGATGTTTCTGGAAAAAAAAAAATCCTGGTACACATTTACACATTTGTCTTATTTATAATGCATTGTAAACTATGTTAGACAAACCACTACTGCATAAATATGGGACGTAATGGCTAAAAAAATTCAATGGAATGAAAAAAATAATAAGATGCCAAGGGAATTAAGATGACGGGGGGGAATTAAGACAGAAGGGGGGATTATAGACACAAGGCAAAAAAAATTTTAGGAAACTACAATTGCAATATTATTAAATTTGTTCACAAAAAATCTATATCTTGAATTGCATTATTGGTGCTTTTCATACAGAGAACAAACAAACAAGCATGGCATAAGTTGTGAAAAACTCCGACCAATCTCTAATCTATAGTAGTTCAAGTGATCTCAAACTCCCCCAAACTCCCCCAATGGAAAGTTTAGTGAACTCACTGAACGATAGCTCAATCAATCATAACAAATCTAGAATCTAGTTAGTAAGATGTTGCAACTCGGAACCAAAATGTGATGATGAAATACCACAATGCAAATATTGTTCATACGACACACTCTAGTGGACACCTTATTATGAGCATAGGTAACTGGTAACTTTCTATTACTACTCCAAATCGCAGCTGCAACAAACACTACAAGATGAACATTTCACTTATTAAAAAAAAATCAAATGGACACTTTAACAATTTCAACCCTCTTACATTTTCTTTACTGGAAAAAGGATAATTATAACGAGATCCAAACTGGTAGCAGATTGGAGATTGGGATGTTTTCCTTTTAAGAGACAAAAAAATGAAAAAAGAATTTCAAAGCTGATTATGAAGAAAATAATTTGAAGAAAGTTTTAATATTAATGGTGTTAATTGACATCATAATAATATTGCAACTAAAATAATTTTATTTGAAGTTTATTCATTATTTTAATGATAGACAACTTGCAATAACTTTCAATTTTGTGAGAAAAAGAGTGTAAATATTTGTAAACTCAAGAACTTGATATGATTTCCCCCCTGAAAAAAAAGTTACATTGTTATTCAATATTGAATCAAAAGAAAACTTCCCAAAATACAGATAAGTTTATATATACTTTGAGACAATCCAAAAAGCACTATGTCCTTCATACTATTTTGTTACATACCACATAAATATAAGTCTCTAATATTTTCAAATGTCCTTCATACTATTTTGTTACATACCACATAAATATAAGTTTCTAAGACTGTCCAACTGATAATAAACCTTACAAAAAAAAAAATAAAAAAAAAAAATACAAAATTGTGACGATGTTCTTGACAAAAACAAAAGAAACCCAATGTTCTTAGACTTAGAAGATATAAAATTGACCATATATGATAAGAGAATCCTTGTAGACCTCCTTGAAATGGATCCACCCAGGCTGCTTGTAATGTCCCTTTCCAAATAGGAGCTCCAGAAGAGGAAGCTTAATGGTCTAAACCACCCCGTTAGGCTATAGCCAGGGCCAAAGAGGTGTAAACATGGTTACTAGAGGTCACTCCAATCACAGGTGTTATATTCAGAAAGTGACATTGAGCTAATAAGGGTTAAAGGAACTTTCAAGTCATTATGAGCTAAAAATAGAAGTCAATAGTGAATTAGAGTTTCAACATGATTTAGGGTTTTGGAAAGATATAAAGGAAGGGTCAAAGACCTAATTCATGATTATGCAGATTATGACTTGTCATTGAGGAGAAGAGGCACATCTCAGGAGAGATAGTTCAGTGTATTCCAGGAGGAAGACACCAGTTGGCTGATTTCGGTGTTGAAAGACACACCCTAGTCACCGAGAAGATCATCCAGGTCTTCCATCATTCTTCATTGATTCTGCAGTGCTCCCATATTCTGGGTATTATATTTTAGTTGCTTATTTGTATTTCGGCTAAGATCCTTTTGTCTTTTGATCTAGCTGAGTGTTGTTATTTTATTCAGCTGCAGTTGCTTATTTATATTCTGACTAAGATCCTTTGTATGTTCATCTAGTCGAGTATTGTCTGTTATTCAGCCACATTCAGCCATTTTGTAATCCACAGAGATATCATAATACAAACTTGCAGTCCTTTGTCAAGTTTATTATTTGTATGATCATTTATATGATGTAAAGCTTTGATCCTACACACACATTAGCAGCGTTTCTCAGACTAGCCAAGTCAAGAACATTATAGTGGTATCAGAGCTTTAGTCTTTCCAGCCCGTGACTAAAGTCAATGAGTGCAGCAGAAGACCCAGAGGGTTGTGAACACGTAGGTGACGAATATGTCACTTACAACAAGCATCAGGAAAGAAGGCATAGGCTTGATTTTCCTCCTTTTCCTCCTAGCTCATAGGAAGAGGAAGAGGCACACAGAGAAGCAGAGAGAAGGGTAGAGCGTGAGGCTGAGTGTGAGGCAGAGAGGATGCTAGGAGACAGATATGAGTGACCATGGGGCAGTGGCAAGGCCCCCATAAATCCAGAGGCATATTTCATGCAGGTTATCAATGGTATTTTAGCTAGTCAATGGACCACATCTCGGTCCTTGGCATAGGTGGTTGATAGATTGGCTAGAGTGGGCACGACAGATACACAAGTCTTGCATGCAGTACATGAGAACTCAGGAGTAGGGAATAGACCCCAGTCACCCTCTCGCACATACACCTCTGCGAGTAGGATTCCAAGACCCTTGTTTCCCAGTTTCCAGAGGGCACCCCCAGTAGCAGCACCACCATTAATAGCATAGAGGCCACCCACTCATGCCGACGACATTGCAAAGTATAGGAGGGATTACACAACATTGGGTCATGACTTCCATCAGGACATGACCTTAGTTGAGTACTATGGACTCAGACTTAGGAACCGCCCCAGAGAGCAGCAAAGGGGAGGACCACAACCCCAACAGGGGCATAACCTCGATTTCATATGAAAAGTTGGGAAACTCACCATCCCCTCTTTTGACGGATCGTCCAAATACACTGCCATAGCTTGGGTACAGAAGCTATACACGTATTACAAGCTCAACCAGATGACCGAGACAGAGGCCATTAGTTTCACGACCTTACACTTGGAGGGTGAGGCACATGAGTGGTGGTATCATGGAATGGTGACATTGGGTCACAGTTGCATCACCTCCTATATGGAGTTTACAGATAGGCTCATGGATAGGTTTGACAAGAAGGATCCTGAGATACACTTCAGGGATCTAGCCCAGTTGAGACAAACTGGCACAGCAGAGGCGTTCATCACAGAGTTTCAGTGGGTAGCCGTGGTAGTGACAGATATATTAGAACCCAAACTAATCATGCTATTCATAGAAGGACTCAGAGAGCCTTTGAGAGGATGGGTGAAGGCATAAAGGCCTCCCACTTTGTAGGATTCCATTCTTGGCACTCGAGATCTGGAAAAATCAGTGCCAAAGACTAAAAATTTCTCCAAACCATTTGTGCCCTAGAGGGATCAAGATAGGAAGCCATTCCATAGAGAATGGAAGGGCAAGGAGAAGTTGAATTATGAGATTAGGCGAGAGCTTATGAGGAAGAAGATTTTCTTCAGCTGCAGATATCCTTGGGTCCCAGGCCACAGGTGCATGTATAAGGGAGAGATTCATTATATTAAGGTAGCAGTAGACAGTGTGGACAGTGAGGAGGAGGAGCAGGACAGTGGATCCACTAGTTCAGAGGAGTAGTCAGCACTAGTAGAGGATCAAATTCCCCGTAGACCATTGACACCGGCAGGAGCCCATCCTCCGGTAGTCCCAGAACTACTAGAGCAGGCTAACAAGAGGAAACCAGCAAAGGGAAGAGTCATAGCGACCCTTTCTGGTGTTCCCAGGTATGATACTCTCCATATCAGAGGGATTATTCAGGGGCAATGGGAAATTGCCATGATAGATTATGGGTCCACCCACAACTTCATCGACGCTTCACTAGTATCGAGATGGGCACTTCATATAGAGGAGTTTGAGGGGTTTGATGTTGCGGTAGCAGATGGGCACACAGTGGAGTGTCTAGACATAATTCCAAACTTAGAGATGAAGTTAGGAAACTACACAGTGAGAGACACATTTTATGTGTTTGACCTATCAAACACAGATGTGGTGTTAGGAGTTCAGTGGATGATTACCTTGGGAAAAATCACTACCAACTACCAAACCTTGAAAATGGGATTCAGAGATTAGGATGGGAAGACGGTTGTTCTAAGAGGTATGTTGACAGGAGCACCTTGGACAGTTTCAACCAAGAGGATGGATAGGATATTTAGACATGGGGAGGTAGAATATGTCGCAAAATGCTTGATCACTACTCAGAAGGATTCAAAAGATCGACAACAATACCACACAGAGATCAAGAATTTATTGGGACGACATCAATAGGTCTTTGAGGCAATCCCACCAGGGAGACCACCTGACAGGGGGTTTGAGCACACTTTTGAATTATAAGAGGGAGCCAAACCTATGATCACCCCCCCTATCGTCATCCTAGGAGGTTCAAGGATGAGATAGAGAAGGCAATCAAGGAATTGTTGGCGATAGGACAGATCAGACCGAGCAGTAGACCATTTGCTTCTTTAGTTGTCTTAGTTCTGAATAGGGATGGTAGCATGAGGATGTGCATTGATTACTAAGCCTTGAACAAGAAAGCCATCAAAAACCGGTACCCTATCCCACGCATTGACGAGTTGATGGATGAACTGCATGGGGCAGTTTTCTTCTCAAAAATTGATCTACGCTCTGGATATCACCAGATCAACATCCGAGAGTAGGACATAGAAAATACGACATTTTGATGTCATTTTGGACACTTTGAGTTCCTGGTTATGCCATTTGGGCTAACCAATGCACCCGCTACATTCCAGTCTTGCATGAACCATATATTCAGGGATCAGTTAAGGAAATCAGTCTTGGTTTTCTTCGATGACATCTTGATCTATAGTCGATCATGGCAAGAGAATATGAGGCACCTGGATGAGGTATTGAGCATCATGGAGGCACAGCCATTATATGCCAAAGAGTCCAAGTGCAAGTTCAATATGAAAGAGTTTCTTTACTTAGGCCACATCATCAGTGCACAGGGGGTACAGGTGCACCGAGAGAAGATCAGGGCAATTCTAGATTGGTTGACGCCCAAGAACGTGACAGAATTGAGGAGCTTCTTCTGGCTGTGCAACTATTACGGGCAGTTCATCCGGGGTTTTTCTCAGCTTGGAGCACCATTGACAGATATTACCAAGCATGGGGCCTTCATATGGACCGAGAAATCATAGGAAGCCTTTGATCACATGAAGGAAGTCATGGGCACTTGTCCAGTGTTTGCACTACCAGACTTCACCCTGCCATTTGTACTAGAATGTGATGCATCAGGCGAAGGGATTGATGCAGTTTTGATGCAGGGAGGACACCCCATTGTATTCGAGAGCCGGAAGCTTAGTCATCTTGAGAGGTTGTACTCCATTTATGACAAGGAAATTTTGGCAATCATGCATGCCTTGACCAAGTTCAGACAATATTTGGTGGGCAGCAAATTCGTGGTCAAGACCGATCACAACAGTTTGAAGTATTTCCTTGAGTAGAAGGACGTCAGTGAGTGCCAACAGAAATGGGTGATGAAGGTACATGCATTCGAATTTGACAGAGAGTATGTCAATGGGAAGAAGAACACTGTGGTCGATGCACTATCGAGGAGACTTGCAACATGTTCTTTGATGGAGATTTCAGTAGATTGAAAATTCCACTTGTTAGTGGAATATTCCAAGAACAAGTTCGCTTGTGAGGTGATGGATGGGCATATATAGGATGACCAGTATAGGGTCATTGACGATGTCATATTTTTCAAGGATAGAGTCTACTTGGTGCCCGATTTAGGGCTTAAGAAGAAAATCCTCACCGCGGTTCATGATTCACCTCTAGTAGACCATCAGGGGTTTTTCAAAACCTATAGACAGATCAGAGAGAGATTCTCATGGAAGGGCCTCAACCAAGACGTTATGAGATATGTCAGTGAGTGTGTGACTTACCAGTAGAAAAAGTCAGAGCATGCTCTTCCAGCAGGGCTACTTCAGCCACTCCCCATTCCAGAGAAGAAATGGGAGAGTATATCTATGGATTCCATCACCGGTCTACCCAAGGTCTAGGGTAAGGACTCTATATATGTAGTGGTCGACATATTGACAAAGTTTGCTCACTTCTACGCCATATCGACAGAGTACAACGCAGTTCAGGTAGCCGAGCTTTTCTTCAGGGAAGTCTTCAAACTTCATGGGTTGCTGAAGAACATCGTCAGTGACATGAACAATCGTTTCATAGGGACATTTTGGAGAGAGTTGTTTTGGTTGGTGGGGACGGAGTTGACACCTAGCACCAGCTATCACCCTTAGACAGATGGGCATACCGAGATTGTCAACAAGTGGGTTGAAGGGTATTTGAGGAACTATGTAGGAGGACAACAAAGAACGTGGGTAAAGTGGTTACATTTAGGGGAACATTGCTACAACACCACCTTCCACATGTCCATTGGTATGACACCCTTCCGAGAATTGTATGGATATGATGCTCCCACTTTGGTAGACTTGGTCTTCAGGAAGAGCAGAGCTCCCAAGGCCAAGGATTGGATCATAGAGAGTCAGTAGATTCTCAAATTGTTGAAAGAGAACCTACAGATGACGTAAAACCGATAGAAGATAAGTGCGGACAAGCACATGATAGAGCACAACTTTGAGGTTGGATATTTGGTTTTCTTGAGACTCCAAACCTACAGACAATCATCTATGAAGAAGAGTGGAGTCAAGAAACTCAAGCCCACATTTTATGGTCCTTACAGGATCATGTGCCGAGTAGGCGAGGTTGCTTATGAGCTAGAGCTTCCAGTGGGGAGCAAGATTCATAACACGTTCCAATGGTCTTGCCTTAAAAAGGTACTGGGAGAATTCATTAACACATCAGAGGAGCTTCCCCAGTTGAATGAGGAGAGACAGTTGGAGTTAGTTCTAGAGGAGGTTTTGGAGTTCTGAGAGCGAAAACTAAGGAGCGGAGTCATCAGAGAGTGTTTGATCAGATGGAGAGGGACGCCAGTAGAGGATGCTACTTGGGAGAGTGAGTAGGTGTTGCAACACCCTGGACTGGTATTGCTTGAGGAAAAGCAATTTTGGGAAGGGAGGACAGTAATGTCCCTTTCCAAATAGGAGCTCCAAAAGAGGAGGCTTAATACTCTAAACCACCCTGCTAGACTATAGTGAGGGCCAAAGAGGGGTAAACAGGGTTACTAAAGGTCACTCCAATCATAAGTGTTATATTCAGAAAGTGACATTGAGCTAACAAGGGTTAAAAGCACTTTTAAGTCATTATGAGCTAAAAATAGAAGTCAACAGTGAATTAGGGTTTCAACACGATTTAGGGTTTTGGAAAGCTATAAAGGAAGGGTCAGCGACCTAATTCATGATTATGCAGATTATGACTTGTCATTGAGGAGAAGAGATGCATCTCAGGAGAGATAATTCAGTGTATTCCACGAGGAACACACCAGTTGGTTGGTTTCGGTGTGGAAAGACACACCCTAGTCACCAAGAAGATCATCCAGGTCTTCCATCATTCTTCATTGATTCCGCAGTGCTCCCATATTCGAGGTATTATCTTTTAGTTGCTTGTTTGTATTCCGGCTAAGATCCTTTTGTCTTTTGATCTAGCTGAGTGTTGTTATTTTATTCTACCGCAGTTGCTTATTTATATTCCGACTAAGATCCTTCATTTGTTGATCTAGTCGAGTATTGTCAATTATTCAACCGCATTAGGCCATTTTGTAATCCACAGAGATATCATAATACAGACACAAAGTCCTTTGTCGCGTTTATTATTTGTATGATCATTTATATGCTGTAAACCTTTGATCCTACACACACATTAGCAGCGTTTCCCAGACTAGCCAAGTCAAGAACATTACTCTACTTCTCCAGTGCTAGTTTTGAAAGAGAGTTTGTCATTGAATTGAACTGTCTATGGACATGTACACGCTTCAACCATCTAAATTGAAGTTTTAGTTCATGAATCTTCACCTTCTATGGCCTTAAGTTGAGTGCTTCTATTTGAGACTTCCCATCTAGCCACTGTATGACAACCCTCAAGTCACCAACCACGAATAAATCTTCAATGTGGTATCCATTTGGAATAGAGAGGAATTGAACTTGAAGTATTCGAAAACTTAAAAACTTAAAGAATATATATGATATATATTCTTTTTACAATTATTTCTTTTTATTTCTAATTTTAACTTTAATAATTATAAAATAAACTTATATAATGTATTTAATTGAATTATATTTTTCTATTAAAATAAGATTGAAAAAAAATTATATTTTTCTCTTTAAAATTATGTTAATATATAATTGAATATTTAAAATTGTGTTGATATATAATAGGATATTTAAGTAGTATCCTATAATTTTGTAGATCCTATAATTTTGTTAAGACTTTGTTTTATAATTTGTTTAGAAATCTATAAAATTGAGAGATACATTAAAAATTAGAAATAAAGGTAATATGGAATAAACATGATCATATTTATTTTGAGTGTAAGAATTGGAATTATGACATTGCATTTGTATAATTAGTGTATAATTGTTAATTGTATAATGTTATTTGTTAGTTAAGTAATTTTAATAAACATAAACTTTGTAACTTATTAACCATAATAATAATAATAATAATAATTTCATAACAAGAAGCATAAAACAGTAGATGTTAAGCATTTTAATAAACACACTATGTATAATTGTTAGTTAAGTAATTTTAATAAACATAAACTTTGTAACTTATTAACCATAATAATAATAATAATTATTATTATTTCATTTTCATGCATTCAATTTTATATAAAAATGATTTCCACATTGTTTATTTACTTTTCAATCTGTGTTTCATGTAAGTAAATATTTGAGGAATCTAAATAGTAAACAGCTATTACAGAAGAGTTGAATTGGTGGAAAATACCGAGCCATCTGAAAGCAGCTAAATGCACTACACGGTTTTATTAGGATCGCAGATTTCTAACTCAGCCAGCTCTTTCCTCGCACTCGCTTGAATGAATTCAAGATCCTCTTTGTTGCAAAGCAATACCAACGCCCCAGAATTGTTGCTACCATTCTGCTCGGAAAGTCATAGTAAATAATCAATAACTCTTCTAGTAAAAATTTCACAGCATGGCTAATTACACTCCCAAAGGATGATTTTGATCCAGTAGCTAGTTTCCCATATGAAAATGATCATGGAAACAAGAGGAATAGTCATACACAAACTGGTTATATGAGGTCGATGCTCTCGCACAGGAAGAGTTACGACTTCCGTGCTTACTGTGTTTAATTATAACCTAAAGGCCATCTCTAAAACTATAAAAACCACAAATTCATCAGACCTGAAGTTAAAACCTTAATTGTATCTGTAGTTAAAAACTTATAACGAATGACTGTCACACACTACGCAAAAATATAATCGGACTCATCACGGATCACTGTCACACACTAAGCAAAAATATAAACGGAGCCATCAGTACCCAAAACGTACAATTTAGAAAAAAATTACGAGAAAGTGTAAATATAAAGTCAGGGGTCAGTTAATTCAAATGAAAAGAACAATAAAAGTAATAAATGAAAATTACAATGTATAAAAAAATGTAAGTAAGAATCCCCTTGGTGAAAAACCAAGAGAGACTTCACATTGGTACCGTGATTCATCCTCCCAAACACTTCATACGAGCCTGCTAAGCACAACTCAGTGTTAAACATTAATAAATTAAAAAGTTGAAATTACAGATATATTATATTATATATATAATATAATATGGTTTAAACCAAAACAATTTGACTGAAGAAATTCCATCAAACTCACAGCTCTCTCGACCTTATGGATGGCAAAAAATAAGTTATCACGAACAATACCCTCTTCCATAACTAACTGTCGTCGCCTCACAGAACTTTATCTTTATTTTATCACAATCAACTGCATGGACAAGTGACATAAATCTTTGGCAGTTTACAGAGTTTGGCATACCTTAGCAACCTTTGGAAATAATGGAGAAAGAGCCAGTTATAAGCATCAGTTATAAATTTCATTTGTGAGAGTCAGTTGTAGGCGTGTTAAGAATCAGTTCTTAGTTAAGAGTCTAGTTGTTTTTGGTTTGCATGTAATCGACTCGGGAGAGTCTTTTCCTATATAAGGATGTAATTTGTTTTCATTAAATAATTTCTTATATAAGGATGTAATCTGTCTTCATTAAATAATACAGAAGTGAACCCAGCCTCACTGTGTTGTTTTACTAGTATATTTTATCTTGGTATATTAAATAATACAGAAGTGAGCGCAGCCTCACTGTGTTGTTTTACTCGTATATTTTATCTTGGTATCAGAGCCACTGAGAGAAGTGCCAAAACTCTTGAAGTTTGCAGGTCCCTCCTCTAGTAGGGTACGGCGGCATACTACTCGAAAGTTTTTCCGCAGTCTGTTGTGTATTACAGTGTGAAAAGTTTTGGAGATTTCCGCAGTCTATTGTAGCGTGAGGTGCGGACTTCTCGCAGGCTACTGAAGCGTGAGGTGCAGACATCCTGCAGCCGGAATACATGTGAGGTGCAAAAACATTTTTTGTCTACGCAGGCGTGGATTCTTGAGTCGCGTGGAAATCCGTCTGCTTGCAAATCGCATGAGCTCGTGGAGTGGAGTGAAGGCAAAGCATGGCAAATCTGGTGCAAATGCGGATTGAAATGTATTTTGACCTCCACTGAAGGCGTTAGAAGATCTCACTCTGTATTTTGATCTCCAGTGGGGCTCTTTTATGGTGATTTTTATAGTCAGCGGAGCTCAATGTGGAAGCAGTAATCGCGCAAGCTAAAACGGATCCGACGAGTCTTGATCACTGAATCTTGTTCTGCAGATCGCATGAGTTTCTTGGTATTTTGTTTTGAGCATGAGCTTTGAACAACGTCCGATAGATTTGCATACGACTTGCATGCTTATAGTTTGCATGCTTAGAGTTGAAGGATAAGTTTAAAATTAGCGTGAGCTTTGCATGCCACGATTTGCATGCTTATAGTTGAAGGATAAGTTTATTAATTCGTTTATTAAAGTGGATAAGTTTTATTAAGTGGATACTTTTTATTAAAGCGTGAAGTGAAAAGGGAGTTATTCACTTCATTGTTAAAGTGGATGTGTGTATTCAAAGTGGTTTCTTTATTAAAAGTTTTAAGAAATTTATATTATTTTATATATAAAGTGGAGTTATGAAAGGCTGAAGCTACATCATAAATAGTGAGGTGGTTATTTAAAAGTGGATATTTTGGACATTAAGATGCATGCATGATTTAAGTTAAGAAGAGAGGTAGATTTCGACTAGTGGATCCGAAGGTAGAGCGACGGACTGCTCAACACAGGAGAACACTAGACAAAAAATTGCACATCCTTGGTGATTTTCTTGCAGAGACTAAATTGTAGCGATGGCGAATCCGTTGGCAGAGACCTACCTCAACGAAGCCAACAAGTTAGATGGCTCAAACTTCATTAACTGGAAATTCAAGATGCAGACACTCATGGAGGGCTATGGAGTCTGGAACATTGCGAAGGGAACTTAACTGAAACCTGATGCAACTGTCGGTGCGACAACAGCACAGATCCAAGACTAGGAGAAGTGTGAAAACAAGGAAAAGGTGTTGTTGCGCATGTCAGTTAAAGATAGCATAATTCCACATATTAGAGATGCTACAACTTCTGTTGCAACATGGACAGCTCCTAAAGCATTGTATAAAACTAGCAACACAAATCGCATTATGTTCCTGAAAACTAAATTGCTAGGAATTAAGATGGATGGAAATGAATCTGTTAGTTCATTTTTGGGTCGCATTAAAGAGGTGAAAGACAAGCTAGTAAATATAGGGGAAGTTGTTTCCAATACTGATCTAGTGACTATTACCTTAAATGGTATGCTAGAAGACTATCATATGTTCATAACAGGTCTTGAAGCAAGGGAGAAACCTCCTATGTTTGAAGAACTGACAGGTATTTTGTTGCAAGAGGGAGATCATGAGTAAGAGGTAGAGGAGGCAGTTCATGGCAGAGAGGCAGTTCATCGCAGAGAAGACAATCTCCAAATCAAGGTATGCAATCTCATAGGAATGAGTCAAAGAGTTGTTTTTATTGTGGTCGACCTGGACATATGGTTAAAGAATGTCATAAGAAGAAAAGTGATGAGGCTAGGAATAAACCTAGAACACATTCAGGTCATTATGCAGAAAAATCTTCAAATCAAGATCACAGATTATTTATTGCTAGTGATGATATTGATGAACCCCCGAAT
>ML778431.1:398275-431595 GCA_009831015.1 Picea engelmannii
ATATATCTTGGAGATGACCGTGCTCATCAGATCAAGGGTTATGGAGACATTCCTGTGACATTGTCGAATGGTATTGTTCGTCACATTCGCAATGTGTAGTATGTGCCAGGAATAAAGAAAAAATTGATCTCTGTGTCCACCATTACAAATCATAACTTGAAGGTTGAATTATTCAAGAATTATTGCATGGTGAAGGATCTGCTGGACCACTTCCGAACTGTTGCAACGGGTGTCAGAGTAGGAGGTCTATACAAACTTGATGTTACCAGCAAAGCACATCATGCACTGACTTCTGCCACTATGCCAATAGAGATTCTTTGGCATCAAAGGTATGGACACATCAATCATCTTGATTTATTGTTATTACAGAAAACGAATATGGTTGAAGGACTTCCCATGTTAAATAATGAGAAAGTTACTTGTGATGGATGTGCATTAGGAAAGATGCATAGAGATGAATTCCCCTCTAATCCTGATAAGAAAAAGAGGGATGCGTTAGATCTTTTGCATACTGGTGTTTGTGGGCCTATGCAGACTAGGTCTTTAGGAGGTGCATTTTACTTTCTGTTATTTATTAATATTGCACGATATGCACATGGGTTTACTTCCTTAGACGAAAAAGTAATGTTTTTGAGTACTTTAAGGAGTTCAGAACCATGGTGGAAAAGAAGACAGGAGAATCCATCAAAATCCTCCGTTTAGATCAAGGGGGAGAGTATAAATCAGGGGACTTCAACAAATATTGCAAAGATAATGGAATAGTACAACAATTTATAGTACATCACACTCCACAACAAAATAGATTCGTTGAAAGGAAAAATAGAACTCTGGTAGAGTGTGCACACAGTATGATGAAAGGTAAGAATCTCTCAAATGCATTTTGGGCTGAAGCCATAAATATTGTAGTTTATTTAAAGAATAGAAGTCCAACAAGGTGTCTTGATAATGTTACTCCTTTTGAAGCCTTGTATGGTTCCAAACCCGCAATTAATAATTTGAAAGTATTTGGGTGTAAGGCTTTTGCACATAAATACTGTATTTTATTTAAAGAATAGAAGTCCAACAAGGTGTCTTGATAATGTTACTCCTTTCGAAGCCTTGTATGGTTCCAAACCTGCAGTTAATAATTTGAAAGTATTTGGGTGTAAGGGATTTAAAGCATACAAATTGTTTGATCCTGCTACTCACAAAGTATTTGCAAGTAGAGATGTACTTTTCCATGAGTAGGAAGCAGGAAATCATGACGACAATAGTCATGAGGAATGGAAGAGACTTCTTGATGAAGGAGTTAAAGAGGAGTAGCAACACCAGCAGCCCACACAACAACAACCATCCCCGCAACGACAACAACAGCCATCCCCACCGCGAAAGCAGCAGCAGCAGCAAGAAGGACTCAGTGATATGGACAATTCAAGCAGTCACAGTTCACCTAGAGGTGAAGACATATCTTCACAAAGTGGGGAGGAAGATAATCAGTTGAGAAGATTTTCAATATAGATTCGAATTCCTGAAAGGTATAAAGACTATGCCCTAATGAGTAGCATTTCAAATGTTATAGAATCCATGAATTTTGATGAAGCTAATGAACATGATGAATGGCGAAATGCAATGGAGAAAGAATATGAATCTATAATGAAAAACAATACTTGGGAATTGACTGAATTGCTTAAACATAAGAAGCCCATTGGATGCAAATGGATATACAAACCCAAGTTTAAATCAGATGGTAATATAGATAAGTATAAGGCTAGACTAGTTGCAAAGGGGTATTCACAAACAAAAGGTATTGATTATGCTGAAACATTTGCACCAATAGCTAAATTGAATACTATCAGAATGTTAATCACTTTAGCTACAAAGTATCATTGGAAGTTGCATCAATTAGATGTTAAATCTGCATTTTTGAAGGTGAGTTAAAGGAAGAGGTTTACCTTACTCAACCTGAAGGGTTTGTTGAAAAGGGGCAAGAACACTTAGTGTGTAAGTTAAAGAAAGAATTGTATGGACTAAAGCAGGAACCTAGGTCATGGTATGAGAAGATAGACTCTTTCTTTCTTCAACAGGGTTTTATGCATAGCAAAAGTGATCCAAATCTGTATACCAAATTTGATGATCAGGGGTATATAGTATTGATTTCATTATATGTTGATGATTTAATAATTACAGGAAATGCAGAGAAGTTAATTGATGAAATCAAGGAGCAGTTATCAAAGGTATTTGAAATGAAAGATCTTGGTGAGTTACATTACTTCCTAGGTCTTGAAGTTTGGAGAAATGCAGGTCAAAATTTTGTTTGTCAAAGTAAGTATATCAGAGAAATACTTAAGAGATTTAAAATCGATCAGTGTAAGCCTTCTATTGTTCCCATGCAACAGAATGTGAAACTGTCTTGTGATGATGGTTCAAAGGAGGTGAATGGCATTGTGTATAGACAGATGGTGGGTAGTCTGAATTATCTCACCACAACCAGACCTGATATTTCATATTATGTGAGTGTGTTAAGTCAGTTCATGGAAAAACCTCATGAAAGCCATTGGAATGCAACAAAGGCACTACTTAGGTATCTAAAAGGTACACTTGATTATGGTATTCAGTATACTGATGCATCTGATGTTGAGTTGACAGGTTATTCAGATTCTGATTAGGCTGGCAATCTGGATGATCGAAGATCGACCACTGGATATGCGTTCAACATTGGATCCGGGGTTGGTTCATGGAGCAGGAAAAATCATCCTACTGTATCTTTGTCTTCTACTGAAGTAGAATATAAAGCCTTGTGTGCAACAACTTGTGAAGTTGTTTGGTTAAGAAGACTTCTTCAAGATGTTGGAGAAGAATGAAAGGAACCTACGATGATCATATGTGATAATCAAAGTTCAATGAATATTGCGAAGAATCCGATTTTTCATGCAAGGACAAAGCATGTTGAAGCTCAGTATCATTTTGTTCAAGAAAAGTTGTAGTCAAATGAAATAACTCTTATGTATTGTGATACTAGTGAAAATGTTGCTGATATTTTCACTAAGCCTCCTGGAAAGATTAAGTTTGAACTGTTTAGGGAGATGTTAGGTGTAGAATTCAATCCATTCTCCATTAAGGGGGAGACTTGGAAATAATGGAGAAAGCACCAGTTATAAGCTTCAGTTGTGAGAGTCAGTTGTAGGCTTGTTAAGAGTCAGTTCTTAGTTAAGAGTCTACTTGTCTTTGGTTTGCATGTAACCGACTCGGGAGAGTCTTTTCCTATATAAGGATGTAATCCGTCTTCATTGAATAATACAGAAGTGAGCATAGCCTCACCATGTTGTTTTGCTCGTATATTTTATCTACAACAATATGCTAGAAGGCCATATACCCAAAGAGCTTGTCGGTAACTACAGGCTCACCGAAATTGATCTGTCGGATAACCGTTTCAATGGGGAAATACCATGGGAGTTGGGCCACTGCAGCAGTATTGCACTGATTTCATTTAACCAAAATCAACTCATAGGACGCATACCCTCCTCCTTTGGATCATTGCAACGACTCTCTGTGCGTTATTTGAATCAGAATTCATTGTCGGGCAACATCCCTTCAAAGCTCAAGAGATGTAGGCAGTTAACAGATTTGAGGTTACACCGAAATAAGATTGAGGGGTTAATTCCTCCAAAGCTGGGTGGTTTGTAGCATTTACAGACATTGTTCTTGTCCGAAAATTCCCTTCAAGGCCCCATTCCTGCAAACCTTTTCAGATCAGAGAGTCATCTGGAGAAGCTTTACAACAACAAGCTCACAGGAGAAATACCTTCTGAGATTTGCAATCTGAGACATCTAAAATAATTTTTCATCTTCGACAACCAACTTCTTGGTCCAATTCTATCGGAATTCAGCGCTAGAAACAATTTCACAGGATTTGATGTAAATGGGAACCGCCTCACCAGAACAATACCTTCGACACTTTGCTCTTCTGTCCAGTTGGAGCTTCTGGTGATGGCGAACAATTTGTTCCTGCGGAGTTTGGGATCTGTCAGAGCTTAGGCAATTGAGATTTAAACACAATTGTTTGACTGGTGTTATCCCGATCCAGTTTTTGGGTTCGAATCTTCAGATTGACTATCTAGATATGAAGGATAACAATCTGTAAGGTGAAATACCCTCAAGCATAGGGAAGAGTAAAAATTTGAGCTCCACTGACCTGTCCATGAATAGACTAAGCTACACCATTCCTCTAGAATTGGGGCAGCTCTCTAATCTCCAGAAATTCAATCTCTCTCCCAACAAATTGACGGGTCTGCTGCTATAGAGCTTGGTAAATGTCATCTTTTGTATTCAGTGGACTTGGTTTTCAACTCACTAAATACAAAATGGCATTCCTCCTCCCATCATCTTCTTCAATATCAATCCCATGCAGATCATAGAGGCGGTGGAGATATGAGGCTATGGGAAATATGTCATTTCCATACATTGTCATTCACCTCTGCACTTGTACCTTCTGAATAATCTCCAAGTGATTTTCCTTTCTTGCCACATGTCTCCTCAACTTTCCTTGCACACATTTTTGGTGCATTTCTTTAAAGACGATGCATTGAACTAAATCACTACATATATATGTTTTATAACACTTAAGTTAATTTTCCTTAATTTTTGTCTATATTTTTTTTTATGTTAACTTCTCATTAACACATTCTTTTTTTACACATATTTTCACTTTTAAGAGATGCTCTCATGTCCAAGAAAAAACCTTTCAAATATAGGATCTATCACACTTATACTATTTCTCCTAGATTTCTATCCACACTTTTTTTTTTTTTTATCACCGAATGTTTCCTTAACACATTATTTTCTCACATACACTATTAAGAAATACTCCTACCTCTAAGCATGACTTTGCAAATACATGTTTTATCAAACTTACTCCATTTTCAATTATCTCCATATGTACTTTTTTCTTAACTTAACCTTAACACTCTTTTTACACATATATACACTGCATTTAATGTTATTATTGCTATTGTGTAAATAATTAGATTTAAAGTTACTTTAAATCCGGTTGCATCCCAACAACAAAATTAAATGTATTAATGCAGGGTACATATTGATCACCTATATTTATAATGTTCATGAATACTCCTACCTCTTAATAAAAATCTTCCTTTATTTTTATTTTATAAAATTATTGATCTTAAAATTAAAATCAACTCACTAAATTACAAATAATATTTTAAAAATCCATATCCATATATCCATAAATAGAAAGTCTTCACCAATGTGTACAAACCCCACTCAAAATCTAGTTAAGAGGGCATATTGAATTTAAAAGTAAAGCACGGTCACAATTTCCACCTTCTTTCAGATCTATCAGCTTAAAATAATCACAATTCCCCCACTTTCTTGCATTCCCTCATTAAATTATTTATTATAAAAATCTAAAGCCCAATCTTAATGGCATAACTCTCTTTCACTTTTGACCAAATGGAGAAAAAACAGAATAAATTTCCACGTCAATTGACAGAAATAGCAGTGTCTGTTTTTGACAAAATAGACCTGTGATGTGGCAATCCAAAATCCGTCAATTGTCAGAGAATCCTCTGAATTTTTTTCGCAGAAAACTCGGCGTCAGTTAACTGAGATAACTTTCCGACAAATCGTACGCGCTTATGTTTGCCCCCACGTTACCTGTTGTCCAGTCAAATCCCCGTCATTCACCGTGGAATTTCCTGTTTTCTTCTGATCCTTTCTCACGGTCCCTGAGCAGCCCATAATTCCCCCCAATCGTAGACAAAAACAAACAATTCTCCGATCCAATACGGTTTTGCTAACCTGTTTGAATGCCATGTCGGTAAAATCGGTAAGCTTTTAGAGCCTGTTTGACCCACGTAAGTATGATTTTTATCTTCTTCATTCTCGCAGAAGCGCATGAATTTCGAGCCTTTATGAGCACCCATTAAGATAAAATCCTCAAATACTAAGATTTTCGAATACCCAGTAAGCATAAGCCCTTACTTAATCACTCTACGAAATTGTTCAGTTCGGCTCTGAAACGCCTATGCATGTCTACTTTCTCGCGTAATTAGATTAATTATTCTGTCTGCATGAAAACCCATTAAGCTAAACCCTATTAAATCAGGCTCCGAAACCCTAGAAATGATGTTCAATCCTCCGCCCTGAAACCCTTTTGTATGTCTTCATTTTCCTTCATTCTGGTGGTTTTTTTTACTATTTTCAATAACACCCATTAAGCTAAATCCTATTGAATCACACTCTGAAATCCTTGAAGCTCTGAAAATAATTTTCAGCCTTGAAACCCTTCTGCATGTTATCATTCTTATTCAGTCTGGCCAATTCAGATAAATCTGACCATCTGTATGAAGCGCTGTTAAATTGAATTGCGTTAGCTCGGGAATCGTTGACACCCTACCAATGAACGTTGCTTAGCCCCGAAAGCCTTTTGTATGCATTCATTCTTCTTCCTTCTGGAAAGTTTAGATAAATCTGTGGATCTGTAGGAAAGCTTATTGAGCAGAATTCTTCTAAATCTATCTCGGGAGTCCTTGATACCCTAGCAATTAATGCTGTTTAGCCCCTGAAGCCCTTGAATATTTATGATAAATGGCTCCTGTGAGCCTTTCCCAGTTCTCCCCAAATTCAATATCTCTTCAAATATCCCCAATAACAGTTCCTACAGGTCAATTTCCAGTGGGGGTTGGTGAACTAGGGGCTTGTTCAATCGATTCCACTCCAGTCCATCCCTCCAAAACCCCAGATATCGCCGCCCTTGAAAAGCTCAGTGAAAGCATTGAGTCTCTTCTGACTCTTGATGTTGATTGCAGTGATGCCGAAATTATGGTCCAGGACCGAGCTGTGCCCGTTCACCGGTGCATTCTGGCAGCGAGGAGCCTTTTTTTCAAGGAAAATCTCTTCCCCAACGCCCGTCAGGAGTCTCAGGCAGCGAGCACAAAGTTACGGTACGAGTTGAAAGACTGGCTGGTAGAGGGAAATGTTGGGTAGGAGGATATGTATTGATTACAACATATATGTGCATATATGTATTTAATACTTCAGTGACAATATGATAGGGGTTGTTTCCAAGGAGGTATAAGTGGAGAAAGATAGGTTGTTTTCTAAAAACGGTTAATCAATGACAATATGATAAGGGTTGTTTTCAAGGAGGGATAAGTAGATAAAGATAGGTTGTTTTCCAAAACTTGTTAATTAGTTGATAGGTTTTGGTAAGCTTTTTCTAAAGATGTTTTTGTCAAAGAATTAAATAGATAAAGGAAAATGGTAGTTTTGCAAAACTTGTCAACCTGTTAACAAGTTTGTTGTGAAAAGATCAAAAATATAGTTTTAGAAAATCTGTTAACACCTAATACTAAATAATGCCTTCTATATAATTATGTAATTTATTAATAATATATTAATGTATATTTGTATTACTATTATAATATTTTTTTATTTTTTTAAGTGTATTAATACTTTAGTAATGTATTATGACTTTATTGATGTATTATTAGCCTATTATTTTATTTGTGTATTGATATTTTAGTAATGTATTTATTAAAAATACATCAATGTAATAATTAATTAAATTATTACATTATAGTATATATTAATGTATTATTGTCATTTATAATTAGGACTATAATAAAAACTATGATTATAGTCAATCATCATTTTCAATAAATATATAAATATATAAATAATATATTATTAATGTATTACTTTATTTGTGTATTAATACTTAAGAAATGTGTTAATTAATAATGTACTAATTAATTAATATAATAGGTCATTAATGTATTAAACTTTATTATTGTATTTATTAACTTAATGTATTAATATATTATTACATTGTTAATGTATCATTAATGTCATATTACATTATCAATATATTAAGAGTTTAATATGTTATTACCCAGAAAGGCTTATACCTATTGACAATGGACAGATTTAATAGGGGTTTAGTGCTTAATAAGTTTTCTATGGACATGATTAAATATGGCTGGAATATTCTTAGTAGTCACACAAAATGAATGGCTGTGATTTCAATCATTAACTTCCTAGCTATTATAAAGACATTTGTTTTTGTGTTTACTTTTTTACATTTACCTAATCATATTTAAAAATTACTTTGATAGCTAACTAATTGCCACCTAAGTGATTAACAGAAATTAAAATATTAACACTAGATAAATGAAGCTCAACAGTTTATTTGTTAATCAATAATAAAATTTTAAGAATTCTTTTCATCTTATCAGCCTTTCGGTGTTGATCAGCCACAATAATGTGGCTGTGCTAGTATTATAAGTTAATAATTTAATGTATTAATATTTTGATGTATATATTACATTTATACATTCTTATTACATATTACATTAATGCATTACATTATATTAATAGATTATTAATTATGTTGATAGGCATCTTCCTTATTGGAATTAGTGGATTAATCAATCTTTTAATCATAAATTTTAGTCTTAGTGTTTCTAATTGAAGATGCTGACATATTCTTCTTCGTCTTCTCTAATCAATGGATAAGATTTTGATAAATTAACTTTCTCTAATTTATAAAGGCATAAGTTTATGTGATTACTTTTTTACATTTACTAAATAAGATTAAAAATTTAATTACATTGCCACTTTGCCACTTTAAGTGATTAAGAATTGATTATACTTAAATCAATGAACTATAATGACAGATGTGAAAAATTGGCGTAGGTTGTCCTATATTGCTTCCTCTACCCATGATTCTTCTTCAGCTTTTCAATTTCATGTCAGGTTTGCCCTGCGTTTCAAATGCCACCCAACGTTATGGATCAATGGAGAGCGTGCCTTATGGATCAATGAAGAGCCTGTGGATTTTTAACTGCGCACACAGATTTTCAATTTCGTGCTAGGTTTGGCCTGCGTTTCAAGTATCACTTTTCAATTTAATGCCAGGTTTGGCATGTGTCGGGTTATACATTTAATATTTTAACACATTATTATTTATTTTTTTAAGATCAGAATAGTGGTGGTCTGTAATTACAGGGTATTAAAGTACTCACAACCCGATGCAGATTTCAATTGTCTACCAAATTGACATTATTTTAATTGCATTTTCTGCAATTCTTCCGTATCTGACCTTGTGAACCCGTGAGAGGCATGATATTTCCCATCTTGATCATCGCAGCTACGAAGTCTCTCTCAAAAAGTTTCAATTTTTTGCTGTACTTTTTATCGAGAGAATCAGTAGATACTCCATTAAAAAGCTGTTAATCAGAGTGCAGAAGTCCTTTCCTTGCGACCAGATTTTTGTAGTAATTGTTTTCGAACTTGGTCGGCGTTTGGTAATCAAGAGGTGACAATCTTTTTTCCCCTCCACTTGTGGGGAACTTGGTCTGTAATGACTTAGCGTAGGCCGTGTCTATGTTCGAATCGTTGTATATATGATCTCTAAAGCTCCTGCAACGCGCTTTGCTGATGGTGTGACCACCTAAAATAACAAGAAACCACTTTTAGCAGACAATATATTGCGATTAGAAAGAGTTTAGAGTGGTAGTCCAACATCCTAGGTTACCTGAAAGCGCAACCATTTCCCGCTTAGAAAGTCCCTGTGCTCGAAATTTGGAGGTGAGATTGGTGAGGTTGGAAGTAGGAGCGGGGATGTTGGTGTTTGCAGCGGTTTGGTTCGCAGTCCTGGAATCTCTTCTTGCAAGAAACACATTCCATGTAGGACCTCCCAACTACCAAAATTGTTGAATATATGAAGTTAATATATTGAAATTAGCTACTGAAAACTGTGATAACTGAATATTGCAATCAATGTGATTAATGGTGATACAAACAATGTGATTAATCATTGTTAGAGTTTTTTCCCCAGTCTGTACGCACATTTAAGAAACATAAGTAAATGGCAGAAGAAACTGAGTCTCCAAGGACGTGTTTGATTCAATATCCATTCATTACGAAATTAGGGTCAGGGATTCTGATGTTAGTTACGAAATTAGGGTTAGGGAGTATGATGTTAGTTAATTATTCATGAGTAAAATCTGTACTTTCAATTAGTTTTGGTAAAGAATAGAAATAGCTGAAATTTTCTTTGAATAATGGATTTTTATAAAAGGAATTTGAATGGATATAATTTATTTTGATTTTATAATGAAATTATCAATATTATATTTGATAAAAATATTAAAATTATTAATATTAATATCAATAAAAGTATTTTTCTTAAATATATATAAATAAAATAAAATTGAATTCATAAAAAACCTTCTAAAAAGATATATTAAAATAAAGAAAAAATGGAATACTAAAATAACAAAACACAAAGTAAAATAACAAAATACAAAGTGCAATTTCAAAAGACTTTTTGTTAAATAAATAAATTTTGATAGTTATTATAAAATAAAGATTAATAAAATATTAAAATATTTTATTAAAATTAATTTGTTTTTTTTTGTTTGTTAATTTGTGCGGAACCTGGTCGCTATGCGATTAACGGGATCGCACGTTGACTTTAACAAACGTTGACTTTAACAACACGGAGTGGCTTAACAACACACTTCGTCACTGACTGTCCTACACCTCGGGGATAAAATTAATTTGATTTTATTTAAGTAAATAAAAAATTATTTAATTAACAACAATAAAATAAAAAAAATATTTAATTAACAACAATAAAATAACCTCACTCCTATATTGAGTTCAAAGACTTTTTGCTTATTAACAATATATTTATGCTTATTTTTAAACTATATTACAAGGAAATTAATGTTGATTGCTTTTGAATACCTATACACTAACAGGGTTAAGTAGATATCTCTCATAGTGGTTTGAGATGGGTCAGCAAGCTAGTAGAATAGAAAAATTATGTGTCTAATTGCAAGTATACTATATGCATTAATAGTGTATATATTTTTTATTTTTGCATTAATAGTGTATATATTTTTATATGAATTATATTAAGTGTATAATGTTTTTTAAATTTCTGTTGGTGCACTAAATGAATTTAATCACATAGATGAATAGACTTAACATGTATATTAAGTTAAGTTAATATATTTCAATTTTTTTTTATGTATTTGAGTATTTATATAATTGTATAACACTAGCAATTATATTAATGTAAAAAAAAATACAAATTCATAATTGGTATAGTATATACTTATATAATGATTAGTGTATTGGGATATAGGGTGCATCATCATATGGTTAAAAAAAAATACCAAACTTAAATTTGATTTTTAACTTTTGTTTAGTGCTTGGAATTATATAAGCTTTGGTGCTCACTATAACCCATGATTCAATTGTTATATTTCTTGATTCATTTGCTTGGATGATGGATTTATGTTTCTTTTGGATTTTTTCAAATGCTACCAAATTTTCATTTTTTTCCTATGCAGCAATCATATCTCATGGATGGAGAATAGGTTAGATAAGTTGATTCTTAATACATTTTTTTTAATAAAAAATTTACAATTATAATCAAATTGAGTATTTTTCCAATCGCAATATGACGAACATTTTCTCACGTTGAAATGTGACAGACATATCCCAACATCACAATGTGACAAACATTTGCAAATATCACAATATGTCGAACATACATTGTGACGTCTGTTGTTTATGTGACAAAAATAAACAAACATCACAATGTGTCACGCATCACCCTCTCATCGCATTGTGATGAACATTTCCTCACGTTTCAATGTGAGACACATAGCCCGACGTTGCAATGTGAAAAAAAATTCATAACGTTGCAATGTATCAAACACAGTAATGTTGCAATCTATCAAACATAGTAATGTCACAATAAGGTGCGAACATATAACATTGCAATGTGATGAACATAATAATGTCACAATCTGACAAACATAGTAATGTCAAAATCTACCAAACATACTAACGCCACACTTTGATGAACATAGGTCATTGCAATGAGATGAACATCAACAAACATCTCAATGTGTCACAGATTGCCCTATCATCACAATATGGTGAACATTTCTTCACATTTTACGAACGTTGTAATTTGACGAACATAGAATTTTTATAACAATGTGACAAACATAAATGGACATCGCAATGTAAAAATTATAGGTACATCATCACAATGTGATGAATATATCTTCACGTTGCAATGTGGTGCACACGTCATGACGTCACATTATGATAGGAATTTCTAAATGTTCCAATGGGACGAACACAACACATCATCGCAATATGATGTATGCAACCCAGTGTGCCAATGTGACAAACATAAAACAATATTGAAATGGGACAAACATTTCCCGACGTCGCAATGTCACGAACATAACCCTCTTTCGAATTGTGACAAACCTATTCCAACACCATACTCTGAGAAACAAAAACTCTTCATCATAATGTGAGAAACAAAAACCCTTCTTCATTATATTAATTATTTGATTACATTTATTATACAAGAAAAAACATTATTAATATATTATTACATTTTACTAAGAAAAATACAATATCAATATTAATTATTAATATTTGATTTAAGAAAAAGACATTATTATTATATCAAGAAAAATATATTATATATAATTATTGATTACTTTTATTATATTAAAAAAAACATTACATTTATTATTTGATTACAAAACATATTAATACATAATATCAAGAAAAATAAATTATACGAAGAAGAGAGTCTTATATCAAGAAAAAGACATTATATAATCAATATTTGATTTAAGAAAAAAACATTATTATTATATGAGTCAAAAGTTCCTATCTTTTTCACAAAAGAAACACTTAGTTAGATTTGTTTTTCAAACTTTGCTAAAACTTATTTTTCATAATGTGTCAAACATAAACCAACCTTGTCATGTGATGAACATGCCCCCAAATTTGCAATCTGATGAACAAAATTGGACGTTACAACGTGACAAACATAGTAATGTTCCATTGTGTCAAACATAGTAATGTCACACATTGACGAGCAAAGTAACGTTGAAATATAACGAACATAGCTATGTTGCAATATACTAAACATAGTACATGGAAATTTGATGAAAAAAACTTGACATCACAATGTGACAAATGTAGGCATGTCATCATAATGTCGATTGTTAGGTTGCAATGTGTCACAATCTTTTTCACATAGTAATGTGGAAACATGACGAACATAAATTGGTGTCACAATGTGATGATCATAGGTATGTCTTCACAATGTGCATCATAACATCAAACTATGATGAACATAAACAAACATCGCAATGCATCACACATCGCCCTCTCGTCGCATTATGACGAACATTTCCTCACATTTCAATGTGACACACATAACCCGACATCGTAATGTGACAAACATTTCATAACATCGCAACATATCAAACATAGTAATGTTGCAATCTATCAAACATAGTAATGTCACAATAAGGGATGAACATATAACGTTGCAATGCAATGAACATAGTAACATCACAATCTCACAAACATAATAATATTGAAATCTACCAAACATACTAATGTCACAATTTGATGAACATAGGCATGTCATTGCAATGATATGAACATCAATAGACGTCGTAATGTGTCACACATCGCCCTATCATCACAATATGGAAAACATTTCTTCACATTTTAATGTGACACACATATGTCGACATCAGAATGCGAGAAACATTTCCAAACGTCGAAATCTATTACGATAGACCAAACATAGTAACATCATAATGTGAAAAACATATATGGTCGTCGTAATGTGACAAAAATATATAGAAGTCACAATGTGATAAATATTTCCAAACGTTGCAATATGTCGATCATAGTAACATTGCAATCTACCAAACATAATAACGTCACAAGGTAACAAGCCTCTACATACATTGCAATGTGACAGACATTTACCGACGTCCCAATCTGGCGAACATAGCCTTGTTGTAGAAATGTGATGAACATGGGCCTATCTTCGCAATGCAACGAATATATTTTCACATTGCAATGTGGTGCACATATCTTGATGTTGCATTGTGATAGGCATTTCCAAAAGTTGCAATGGGATGAACACAACCCATTGTCACAATGTGATGTACAGAACCCAGTGTGCCAATGTGACAAGCATAGACTGATATTGCAATGAGACGGACATTTCTCGACGTCACAATGCGACGAACATAATCCACTGTCAAACTGTGACAAACCTATTCGAACGCCATAATGTGAGAAACAAAAACCCATCATTGTATTTTGATAAACATAACCTTACGATGTCATTTAATGAAGAAAATTTGATGTCGCAATGTGACAAACAAAACCTGATGTCACAATGTGTCGAACAAAACATGATCAACATTGAAATCAAGTAGTTCCATTGTAAACTATGGTTCAACATAATCAAGATGACCCACTATAATCATATCCACATGGTCAATGAAGGTTAGCCATGTGCATAGTCAATGACAATAAACTTCGACCAGCCATAGCTAACCATGGTCATGGTCAACCACACTCAACCATGGTGAAGCACAACTACGATCAACCATAAGAAACCTTTCCTTTCGAAATCCAACCAACATCTACCAAAGTTAACCATCGTTGTGGTCAACCATTATAAACTATGGTCATGGTCAACCATAGTCATTGTCAATTAAGGTATTAATGTATTACTACTTTAATAATGTATTTATTAAGGTATTAATACTTTTAAAATACATTTATTAATGTATTAATATTGTTATAATGTATTAATAATTTAATATGTTACACTATACATTAATGTATTAAGAATTTAATTTTTACATTAATGTATTAATAATTTATTGATGTATTAAAAGTCAATGTATTACTACCTTATTAAAGTATTATTAATGTATTACTTCATCACTTTATTAATTATTTAATGTATTAATATTAATATTTTAATGTATTAATGTCATTCATAGTCATGACCATAAGAAACCATGATCATGGTCAGCCATATCCTACCCCCTCTCGATTTGAACTTGTGACCTCTTAAGAGGAAACACATGACCACTAGGCCCACTCAGGTTGTATTATAATGTATTTTTAAGGTCGCCAAACCATCACATCAAATACATTACAGTATACATTAATATATTGATACTTTTTTATGCATTGCAGAAAAATATTAATTAATTAATATATTAATATCTTTTTACATTATTAATATTTTCTTACTTTATTTTTATATTTTTGCATTCTTAATGTATTATTTTAGGAATGTCTTTATTTTGTTATTACTTACTTATTAATACATGTAATGCTTTATTATTATTATTATTATTATTATTAACTTTATTAATATCTTTGTTATTTACTATTTTATTTTTGCTAAATTTATTTATAATCTATAAATTAATTTTTAGATTATTAATATTTTATTTTAATAATGTATTTGTTTTGTTTTAGCTTATTTTATTTATGCTATATTATTTTCTATTTTATAAATAATTGTTATTTTCTATTTATTTTCTTATTGATAATGAATTGATAATTAATAATTTGATTATTATTAATTAATAAATATTAATTTCTAATTAATTAATTTTTATTAATTAAATAATAAGTTATTATTATTTAATAAGTATAAACAATTAATTAATAATTAATGATTATCAAATTCTTATTAATAATTGATTATTATTTAATTTTTTTTAATAATTTATTAATAAAATCATTACATATATTTTTATTATTATTTTTAATAAATTATTTAATTAATAATAATACTAACTAAAAAAATTATTGTTATCAAATTCTTATTAATAATTGATTATTATTTAATTTTTTTTAATAATTTATTAATAAAATCATTACATATATTTTTATTATTATTTTTAATAAATTATTTAATTAATAATAATACTAACTAAAAAAATTATTTTAAACAATAATTTAGTAATTACTAAATAATACTTAATTATTACATTTAAAATGTATAAATGTGTTCATGTTCGTGGCCATGCATGGGTTAATATTTTCCACCCTTTTAAAATTAATGGTCCAGATCAGTGTATATCAACCACTTTTTACTTAATGTGGTTGTTGCTAGTTTATGTACATTCATGCATTAATACAATACATTAATGTATTAGATTAATAAATTATTATTATATATTAAGTTTATGTAATAATTAATTAATAAATTAATTATGTATTAATATATTAATGGTTATCCCCAAGTTATGTCCACCCTCAAATAGCAACAACCAATTTATAATAATAATAATAATCCATTTTTAAGGTCAGGGCCAAGCCAGACACCTAATTAGTGTATGAGACCCCCTTGTTTATGGGACAAGGGACCCCCTCCGCCCAACAATTTGATTGGTAAAATCTACGGAGGTTGCTAATTATAATAGTTTTTTATTTTAAACTATTTATATCTTTTTGTATNGATAAAATATGTATAAACAATATCATTTATTTTTTAAATTATAAATTTGGAATCTGCATAGTCGACTCTATATGTGTGTGCAGTTTCATAGACAAACACTTATGTTAAAGTTGTTAATCCTAGTCTAGAGCATACCTACACTATTGTGACTAAGCATACTTGTGGACAAAGAATGTGTCTAGAGGTCTAGTAAGAATATGTTGTATCCTTCTTGAACCTTCTTGAGCTTAAGGGCCAAGAATAAAACTTAGACATAGTGATATGAACCCTCATTAAGGGTAATTTTCCCTTATATTTGGATATGTGTGCCATTAAGATGTTTCAAACAACATAGTTGGGCATGGAGGCCCTTGACCATAGTCATGTTAGGGAAGCAACATCATAAGTCCCTTGACATTGGTCAAGGAAGGGAAACAATAAACTTCAACCCTAAACATAGCTTCTCATGCTCAAGTTCCATGAACAAGGCTAATAAAGGTGAAGTGCCTTGATATGGTCCAAGGGGAAAACCCAAGATTTAGCTAAAGTAGAAATCTTGTAACTAGGGCCAAACATGTCACCTCAAACTACCACACTTAACTTCTTGAGGTATTAGGAAGCTTCTAGGGATCAAGGGTCACAAATGAAACCTCAAATTACCATGGATGACTCTGCGAGGGGATATTTGGCCTTCAAGTGGGGGCATGGGCATTGTTATGGTTTTTTAATCACTGGGTATGGGTCTTGGGTCCTTGGAGATGATTGAAAGAGGAAATATGAGACTTAGGTCCTAAAGGAAGCTTCTAGGCATCTAAGGCCATCAACGACATCTTGATTCACAACAAAGGACCATTCTAGGGTATCCTTGGTCTCTGAATGGGGATAATCAACATTATGAGTTTTTGAACATTGAATATGAATATTTGGAACCTAAATATGGTTCAAGGAACAAATCCAAGAGTCAGTCCCTAAATAAATACTATAGGCTTATGAGGCCGAGAATAACACTTTGAACCACCACAAATGACCTATCAAGGACATGATTTTCCTCTAATTAGGTCTATAGGTTCCACTAGCATTGTTTAGCACTAGATATGGGTATTGGGGCCCTGGACATGGTTAGGGGAGGAAATGTGAATGTTAATCCCTAAAGGAAACTTCTAACCATCTAAGGCCAAGAAATATTCCTCAAAAAACTACACCTGGCCTCTTGAGGCTATCATTGGCCTATGATTGAGGATGTTTGTGGTTTCATAGACACTGTTTGGACACTTTCTTCTTACTGTTGTAACAATATACAAGTTTTTATAGTGTTGACTTTGATCAAACACTGAGGCTATAACTGTTTTCATGGTCAAAACTCCCACTATACTGCTGTGTATTTTAGAATGATTTTATGAAGTGTTATGTGTGGATTATGTATCATTCAAATGTACCAAAAAATCCCTTTAATACAACAAGAACAAAAGATCCTCAATGTACAATTGATACAATGAATAAAACACAACATAGATTTATTGATACTCTATGTGAATGGTTTACAACAAACCAATATTGAAACTTAAGAACATTTATTGCATTTAAACTTATGGTGGAAAAAAATACATTGAATACCTCCAACAACAATACATTAGGAATGATAGACAAACCTGGTGTATTTTTTATGCTTTCTGCCTATGAACTTGTTGAGACTATTAATCTTGTAAGTGACAAAACACTATAATATCTCTCCTATGCTAATAACAGGTCTAGAAACTAGATAAGACAACTAGTATATGAAAGCACATCAATCCATATATGAATAGTAGTCATGTAGATACAATTGCCTTCGTTTGACCTTCTCAACAGTAACTAAATTCCCCCTTCAACTATATAAACCATAGCCATAGGAAGGATCATCCTCCCACTAAGAAAATTTTGTCACAAGGAATGATATCATCCAATACAAGCAAGAAATCGACCCAGCTATTTGGTAATTGGTCCAACCAAAGAAAATCGAACTCCACTAGGGTAATAGGACCCAACAACAAAGGGAAACGACCTCCAACAAAGGAATATAATTTTCCACAAGGAAAAATCGACCTCTCTTCTCAGAAACACATCCGCCACAATAAGAAATCACCCCTTCACACTATAACTCATCTAACAATGAATAAAATGGGTCCACATTCTAGAAAATGTAGCCACAACACCAAATATCTAACCTCTGACCCAAACTCACCCTTCTTAACCAAATCGCCCTTTGCAAAAAATATCTCAATCGTCCAACGATAAAACTTAGCCACAATGAAGCTCACTAAAGAAATCAAAATGATCCATCCCTTTTGACTAGCTAGGGTGGATAGTCTCACCACTAAAACCAATATCCAAAACTCTTTAGGGTTTTTGTCCCAAGAGCCAAAGCCTAAAAACTCTCTCAAAACGATTTTAGAAAATTTCAAGTGCATAATGAGACAGGGTGCCCTTCATTCCCCTTTTGTTCTTTCGTTGACCCTTTTCGAACCCTTTTATCCATTTTAAATAAAGTAAAGTGACTTTATTATTTAACTTTGGTAAACTAACTTTATTAATTAATTAACCCCATTTTAATGCCATAAAGAGATTACTTGGCTTATAAGTCGTTCTCGGATGTCAAAAGTGTCTTTCACATCATAACAAACTTTATATATTTTGGTATTGACTCCAACGATCTATTACACGAAGGTGTTCCCTTCAACAATATGACCCAAATAACAGATTGAGTGCATTTAATTAATTTATACTCAATAATACCTTTAATTTACGAGAATCGTCAGAATGCCATAGAATTAAGAACAAACTGTGCGTAAGTGATCCTAATGTTGAAATAAGGTGAATGAACTAGGTTGGGCCTCATATAACTCCTCCAATACACTTGAACCTCCTGTGAACCTCGATTTACCCCTATGGTCAAGCTGACATAAACCCATAAGGTCATCTACAATTGTTGAGTAATAGAATCCAAAAATGGGGACATTACAATCCTCCCTTACCAAATATTGCTTGTTCTCGAGTAATGCCATTACAACCCTATGATCAACAAGTTGTACCAATATGAAACTGAGAGTGATCCCCAAGTCCAAAACCAATATGAAATATGTGGAGCACCTACCGTCCACAATATTGTCTTGCATTGTACTAACATGAGAGGCCTCTTGATGGCCACGGTTGAGTAGAGAAATCAAATATTGTGAAGACTCACTCCACCCCTCATAAAATATTCCTCCTAGTAATCCATTCCAATGCACTATAGAAATGAGATCTTGATAATAAAAAATGATTCTCCCATCTGTAGAAGCTATCGAATTGTCAATCCATGTAATCCTAGGGTCCCATGCTAATATTGTAACCCTATGATCATAACCATATGAACTCCATGCTATTACTTTGCTCTCCTCCCATGGTACCCACTATCATGAAAAATACTTAGTCGATGCATCTCAATGAAGTCAAAACTTGCCAATCCACAACTATACTCAATCTTGGGTATTGTGAGGGAAAAAATACCTCTCCATATAAAAAAAAAATCCAAAACTCCTCTCAAAACATCCCCAAAATGACGCAGACCATTCCTCATCTCTGTCGATCATCAACCTCATCTGAATAAATTCATTACATAGATGAATGTTAGGATACCACCACCAAATTGGAAGTCCACCACTCCCAATGCTTGTTGACTGTTATTGTGCCTACTGATAACCATTGGAGTCACAATGAGATAAGTCCCTAATATTCCATCATCTAGTGTAAACCAAGTACTGGGGATCAAATATGTTCTTTTTAATCTATTTGGCTCGTGCTAAACTACACCTAGAGATCTGCTATCTCGATCACTATTAATGTACTCAAGTAAACCATGTAGTCTAAACACCTCCCTAGAAAGTATCTCCACCACATATAGTGCCTCATACTGATATGAGTACCTAGATTTCCCTGCCAAATGTGTATCACGCATAGCCCTCATGATCCTCTCCCTAAGTGTATATTCGAGAACTATATATATGTAACCTTTATAGTAGATAATTCCATCCACCACTCTCTCAGCAAAAATATTTTTGCACCAATCCAATATAGCCTTGATCTTCTCCTGTGCACCCTGCGCAATCACCACATAGTCAAATGACAAATCTCGATCATGTCCATAGTATTCCATGACTCATCCAATTTCCACAAGTGATCCTCCCATGTCCTGTTGTATGTAATGAGAGTATCAAAGAACGAAAAAAAAAATCCTCTATAACTACATGCAAGAATGGAAAGTGTTAGGTGCATTGGTCATTCCTACTGGTATGACCAAGAACTTGTAATAGCTCCTTAAAGTAGTCTCATGAGTATCATGTTTTCTATATTTGACTTGGTGATATCCCAATCGAAGATAAATCTTCGAGGAATATACTGATCCATGAAGCTCATCCATCCACTCATCGATCTTGGGTAAATAAAACCTCAATGTATGCTCGAGTTCCCTGTCAGGAGGTCTCTCCAGAGGAAATGCTCCAAAAACCAATTGTACACCAATGTATACCGCTATACACCATTGCATCATATTGTACCACCCTATTTCTTGTATGCACAATTGTATCCAATACTCTACTAATGTTAATTGAACCTGGATCCAAGAGTGATGTGTCCATTTCTATCATATACTCAATCCAATAATCAATGGGTACATATACTTCCTTGTTTGTTGATCCACAAGTAATATGCTCAACTATCTCATTTGTAGTTCATTCTCAAACCTTTAGTGGGATCTCCAAAGGATGTGGATCATGATCCCCACGATGAAAGACACGTGCATAATAAAAAACCTCTAACTCATACCTCTCCTCAAGTGCATGCAAATCCAACCTCTCCTCATGCTAGATTCTCACAAGAATCTCCTTCATCCAATCAAAATTACTTCTAGCAACTTCCCTTGCTATGGCTTCTATATAATGCAAAGCCTTTGTTATAGATGATGATGATCATACTAGAATCAGGTCCTCATAAATCTCGACAACCTACATCTTTGATTCTTGAAGGGCCATCTACATGCTCTTCAAACAATCCTTGGTAATCTCAAGCTCATGGGTAAGCTTGTTTACTTCCTCTTCTTTCCCTTTTAGCACACCATAATACACGTCATGAAGTGTGATAATATGTTATTTATATGAAATTAGATGTAGGTAGTTGGTTTTCATTACTACCAATACCTCTCTAAGTTTTTGAAATTTTGCAAGGGAAAGTTTTCCAAATTCATCATGTGTCCTTGGAGCCTTCCAAAAAAAATATGCTACCAATGTATGAGTGTCCTCAAAATTTGTATGGCTTCCAAAATCATGTCCTCACCCACGTTCAATTTCCATGTAAAATGATGGGACTCATAGGAACAAACCTATACAAACCAATTTTTTGTGTTGCATTCACACTCCCCAAAATTGTCTTCCCCTTTGTAATGCTTTATCCACAACTCCTGAGATGATAGATAAACATCTAAAGGAAACTCATCCACCCAAAAAAATTCATCATGTTCAGGTGTAATCATTCCCTCATTATTATAAGAATCATAAATGGGATAAGGAGTCAAATCATCAACACCTGATAATTGGAAAAAATCATCTTAGGTACTATCAACATCGCCATCATCTGTACTGGTGTTGAAAACCTCATAGGATGGCTCTAATGGTGTATCAAAAAATTATGGTTTTTCATCGTAATTTCACATATCCTCAACATGAATATATCCATGCACCTCCAATGAATCTCCCTATCCTTCACACTCATCTTCCTTCAATTTTTTCCTTGTTATTTTCAAGGAATCCTTGTTCCAATCTCTAGGCCAGTCCTTGGACTTGATGGTAAAATAGTCCTCTAGTGACATATCAGCTTGGAATTCTGCACCCCATGCATGATACTCCTTGTATTAAGTTATGAGATCAAGATCCTTCCTAAACTATTCTAATCCAACTTTTAGATCCTTTCTTTTTTTTGAAGGATTTGCAAAGTCTCCGCCATGAGTTCATGAGTGGTCTTCATCTCCCTTAATCCCATTGAATGCAATCTTGATATCAAATACCAATGCTGATATACAAAGGAATAAGTGATAATTTCTTTGTCTGAATTAATTTGACATTATCCCCTTGTCGAGCACCCCACAAGATGGCAAGATATATGGCTCTGCTACAACTGTAATGTCCTAGATATTGTTTGCACACATTCTTCTTACTATTGTAACAATATACAACTTTTATGAGTGTTGACTTTCGTCAAACATTTAGGTTGTAGGTGTTTTCATTGTCAAAACTCCCACTTTACTGCTATGTATTTTATAATGGTTTTCTAAAATATTATATGTGGATTATATATGGTTCAAATGTACCAAAAATTCCCTTTAATACAACAAAATGTATACAAAAAAGCATGAAATATCCTCTATGCACAAATGATATAATGAAGAAAACACAACAAATATTTATTGATACTCTATGTGAATTATTTACAACACACCAATATAAAAACTTAAGAACATTTATTGCATTTAAACTTATGGCAATAGAACATACATTGAGTAACTCCAACAACAATACAATAGGAATGATAGAGAAAGATGGTGTACTTTTTATGCTTTCTACCTTTGCACTTGCTGAGACAATTAAGACTCTAAGTGAAGAAACAATGCAAGAACTCTCCCTTGCTAATAACATGTCTAGAAACTAAAGAAACCAACTAGTATATGGAAAAAAAACAACCCAGAAATGAATAGTAGTCTTGTAGATACAATTGCCTTTGTTTGACCTTCCTAGTAGTAACTAAATTCACCCTTAAGTTGTATTAACCACATCCATAGGAAGAATCTCCCTCCCAATATAAAACTCAATCACAAGGAATTATATGGTCCACTACAAGAAATAGCTCAACCCATCTCTCTGGTAATTCATCCATCCAAATAAAATCCACCTCCACTAGGGTAGTATGACCCAAAAACAAAGGAATACTATTTCCCACAAGGAAAACTTGGCCTATATTCTCAAAAACTTGTCCAACACAATAAGAAATCACACCTTGACACCATAACTCATATAACAATGAATACACTCAGTCCAAACTCTAGAAAATGGAACCACGACACCAAATATTCAACCTCTGACCCAAACTCTCCCTTCTTAACCAAAATCGACCTTTGCAACCAAGATATTTGTCGTCCAATGAAAAAACTCAGCCACAATGAAGTTCACTGAAGAAATTTGAATGATTCCTCCTCTTTTACCAGCTAGGGTGGATAGTCTCACCACCGAAACCAATCTCCAAAACTCTTTAGATTTTTCATTCCAAGAGCCAAATCCAAAAATCTCTCTCAAATCAATTTTAGAAAATGTCAAGTGGATAATGAGAGATGGTGCCCCTCATTCCCATTTTATTCTTACGTTGACCCTTTTCGAACCCTTTTCATTAAATTAAAGTGACTTTATAATTAAAGTTTAGTAAAATCACTTTATTAATTAATTAACCCATTTTTAATGCCAGAAAGTGATTACTTGGCTTGTAAGTTGTTCCCGGACATTGGAAATTCCTTTCTCATCATAAAAAACTTTATATCTTTTCATCCCAATGCCAATGAGCTATTACATGAAGGTTTTTCTTCCAATAATATGACCCAAATGACACCTTGAGTGTATTTAATTAATTTCTACTCAATAATACCCTTAATTTATGAGAATCATCGGAATGTCAAGGAATCAAGAATGAACTATTCANCCTGTGCGTGAAGCTTGCTCTGAAATCATCACTGTGAGATCATCCTGTGATTGCCAAACCGTTGTTGGAAGCAATTGTCTGTGTTTCCTGTGGATTGTTGTGAATGCGCAGTACTGGACTGCGTTAGGCTTGTTGGCCTGTGAACAACCCCTCCAGGTGAGGGAGTGTGCAGAGGGAGAAGAGAACTCCTGGAAGGAACCCCTGTAACTTCCATAGAGCCCAGAGAATTCCGGTTCGGTCTGTTCCTGTAACCCAAGGTAAGGGAGACTGGCAGCCGATGGACTGTCTAGGTGATAGAGAAGGTGCACTCTCCTGGGGTGGAACAGGCATGTGGGGAATGCAGGTCTGTGGGCAGTGAGCGTGGGAGTTTCCTGGGAGAACTACTTCCTGGTGAATGTGAATGTGTTGTCTTCCCTGTAACCTCAGCCTGAGTCTAGATTCCTTGTCCTGGAGTGGAGCTCGGTCCCATCTCGGGGGTGACCTACTGTTGAGATGATGAACAGTGTGGTCTAAGGCTAGGAGGTTTGTGGAAGGCCTGCACTTGGTTGGTGATTTCTACAGCAGACAAAAGATAAGTAATCTGAGTTATGCTTTAATCATGTTGCTATTTATGTATCATGTTTTCCGCTGTGTAAATGAATTGATGATGAATGCTATGGCACATTTAATTATAGCAGTACTCATATAATTTACTCTGAGTTTTTAAGTGTGTTTAAATTATTGTTAAATGCATTGTTTATAATTCCATGTAAGGAATGGTATAACTGAGAGGTTGGGAAACCTGGGTAGCAATTGGTTCACTACAAATTGGTATTAGAGCAATTGGTTCACTACACATAAACCCATAAGTTAATCGACAATTGCAGAGTAAGGGGATCCAAAAATGGGGACATTACAATATCAACGCCACTAGGTGTTTTTGAGTAGTATGTATGTGTTTCATGGTCCTAGAAACAATTAAGGAAAGAAGGCCATTCCTTAGGTACTAGAGAAAGATTTGAGGCATCTAAAGAACCACATATTACCTCTAGAGGGTATCCTTGTCCTCTAAGAAAGATGTTAAAGTCACATGACAAGGTTTTGATCATTAGGTATGGGTCTCAAGTCATTGCTATGGTCAAGGGATGAAAATAAAGATTTAACTAAAGTAAAAAAATTGTAGGCATATTGATTTGTAAATTGTCATGGATATTCCACCAGAACAGTGCATCATAATAGATTTTATAATATTACAAAATCTTAGATTTATGCAGTTTATTTCCTTAGATACTAGATTCATTATCTCTATATTTTGGCTTGAATTTAAGAAATAAATGAAATATAAAAAAAAATAACATGCACGAAATACACACCATCCACATAGATGAACACAAGATTTTACTTGGGAAACCCAATATGGAAGAAAACCCAACTAGAAGGTGAAGCCTATGCTCTACTCTCTTTTCTTCAGTTATAAAATACACATACAAAGGAATGATAACTTACTATGGAGTTACCTTTTGACACTATGGCCTGAACAAATTTTATAGAATCTTCGTCCTCCTATATTGTTCATGTTAGCACTAGAAGTCACACCTAGATTGTTGTATATGTAAGCCTAATACCCATGATAATTGTGAATAATAATTGTTTTAAATGTGTGGAAAATGGGTGTGAAACTCATTTTATGATATCAATGACAAAAAATCTCCATGAAATACACTCCAAAAAGTAAGTCTTTGAATAGCTTCAAATCAGTGTTTAGAGATATTAATGGAAGATAGAAGACTTAGCAAGAAAGATGAAATATGTGTATCAGGTCACATCAAGTAATTTTGAAACACATATGGAAGAAATATCATGGAATAAAAAATTCTTAATCAAAAAGAGAAAACACTTTGATCAACTTGCATGAATTACCAACAATAAATCATTTACTATAATAAGAAGCAAGCATCACGATGAATCCTTCACCAACAAGTAAAATCAAAGTGAGATAGAATAGATGTGACAATAGGAAAGTGATTGGTCTTTTACTATTAAAGATTCTTTAGTCTAGTACATACATCAAGAAACTTTGTTACAGTTTGAAAACTAAAGATAAGATCCTCACTGTCTAACCATTCGAACCTCTCTCTAGAGTTACAATGCATGTTAAATAATAAAATATCCAGAAAACATGTTTACAATTCGCCACATAACTTCCTCATAGGATTCTATGCCTAAGAAAGGCGTGGCACCAGGTGTACAACAAAAATGTAAATAAAATACTATTTTCCAGGAACATATTGGCAACATTTAGAACAACCATTAACAACTTGATGCATGTGGTTTTACTACAGTAAGTTCCTTGACACAGGTGGCCTTTTAATGTGAAACTAATATCCTAAATGCTTATCCGAGCTCAACCTGACACCTAGAAATCCTTTTTAGCTTCAAAATATTCATAACTCCTAGTTTGCAACACTTGCGCTACAGACTGTCCTAAAACAACCAGTTCACAACACTAGTGAGTCCACACATTGCAAACTTTCCTCTAGGTGCCTTCTTACCTCAAAAGATTATTCCAACCTTTAAAAGTTGCACAAGAAGTGGGAAAAACCTTCTAGAGGCTGCTACAAACTTCTTGCAACATGAAGTAACCTTGGAGAAATCATATGAACATGCTAACCTCAGCTCAAGACCCAAAATCATTACTCGGGTTATAATTATATGCAAAAAGTGAACCATGAAAAAAATGATGTTGATGTGAAATAGTATCTTGTTTTTATATTTTCCTGGTAGTCCTTCTAGTAGCCACCTTAGCCAATTATCTAAATTCCTTTTTTCTACCTGGTGTTTGAAGGGTTGCAACTCTGCTTTCAATTTCTCAATCTCGACTTGGCAATATCTCTTCTATTTATACACATTCTTAAGTTTCCTATTTATACTTGGCAACTTGATTCAGCCCTCCAAATTTTCCTTCTTCAATTTGTCATTTTCAGCTCTTGCATCCTTAAGTTGCCTCCTGAGTCTTTTGAAAGTAGGATTACTTTCATGAGGAGGATTTCTGATATCAATAATCTCTATGGGTTGATTGGAAGGCTGAGCTGAGGCTTATGCTGCACCATCTTCCATAAGAATATGCTATTTAGGTGTTGATCTGGTGAAAGGTATTATAGGCTTGATTGTTTCTGCAACAATAGGTGGGGAAAATATAAGTTTTCTACCATTCAAACTCCTTGATTTACTTGGTTATATCGCCATATGTGTAGGTTATTCCAAATGATAAATTTATCTGTCAAGAGGTTGTGAGTTACTACCTTCAACTGTTTTATTAGTAATCTAAAAGGATTTATCACTTCTGTTCATCTTCCTCTTTTTTCTTGAATTTGAGTGCACAATCTTCTCAATAGGGGTAGGTGTTTGTCTTTTGGACAGTGGTGTATGAGAAATATCTGATTGAAAACCTGATGCAACTAGGAAAACCTCCTAGTCAGTGTTGGTCTTCTTCAACTCTTCTAGTACTAGCATCTTGATTAAACCAGAGTGAAAAACACTGGTATCCACTTGCTTGGACTTATCTTGGACCCTATATGACATCTTGCCAATACTCCTGAAAAGATAAAAGGGAAGGTTCATGGACTCTTTCTCGATAAAGTGTAGCAACAATCTGATATAGTATTGATATACCATATTGAACCTTCCTTCACATGCGAAGTACCTTTGAATGACCCTGATAATTTTTTCAAAGTACTATAGAATGTGACTTCTTGGCACTCCCTCGGATAGGTTGTCTCCTTGATATTCAAGTTTTAGAAATTCCTTGGAAAAATAAGAATTCAAAGACATGGCTTTAAACCACTTTTCACCACAATTAGGTATCTATGTGGCTACAAAAATATATTGCTCAGAGAATTCAAAATTCAACACCCCCACATTAGTTTTTTTCCCACTAAAGTTGACTAAAAACTACTTAACTACCTCAGGATGTCCTCTTTGCATTTTCTCACAAAAATTCATGATCCAGATTATTTTCGGTATGAAATGAGATTGGAGATATAATAAAGAAATGCATAGAGATATCGTAGATATTCAATAATATAATAGAAATGTATCAAATATGCAACCATAAACACAGATATATAGTAATACATGATTTCTATTAATGAAATAAATGTACAGAGACTGTAAAAATATAGAGTGAAAGACTCGCTAGAATGGTGGCAGCATATCTCTGAGAAGAGATGTGATGGCTACTCCCATTCACAAGAAGATGATTACAATGAGGCTCTGAAGACCTTTTTAAAATAAACCAGAATTCCAAAAACCCTAGACATCCAAAAACCTAACCCTAGGAGATGAAGCGCCAAAATTCATGTGGGCCTCGTCTGGGTATGTGAGTACATCAACTTCCCGAGGTTGTAACTTTTGCATACGATCTCCGTTTTAGGCGTGTGATAGCTTGTTGGAAAGGTATCATTGAGTATATTCATTTTGGGGGCTCAATTATGCCTTTATATATCATTGAGAACCTATATCTCAAAAAAACCTTCATTTGAGCCCTCAAAATGGCCCCAGAAGTTAAAAACTGCTAAAAATAGTAAATTGCCAAATTTGCCAGAAAACTATTTTGAGCTAGTTGAAAAAGGTGGGTGGCCACTGATATCCACTTGGATCAATCCTACCTCCTTAGGAAGAAATGGTATCCATTGCGTTGATTTCCCGGGGGAGAGGGAAAATCATTTGTTGAATCTGCATCTTGGTGAGTTGCTTGCCTTGCTGGAGACGTCGCGCTGTTCGATTTGTGGAAGTATGTCATGAACCTGTTGAGGCTGAGGCTATTCAAAAAGTCAGGATACATGAGAGGACGTTGTGCATAAGGAATATTTTCACTTTGCTGCAACCTTGTCGACTTGTTTCTGTTGGATAGAAGGTGCTTGGGGCGAAGCTGTAGTGGTTGCAGTGTCCTTCTGTTCCCCTTTTGAACAGATTGTGAAGAAGATGAATTTTACAGTATGAGATACTACCTTATGACATTTTTTAAGTGGAACAATAGTTGGAACTACATCTGGTATTCTATAGATATGCCCCCCCAAAGTAATAATGACACTATGAGGTCGAGACTCATAAACATTATGGTGTCTCCACATATATGGTTGGCCCAAGAGAACATCAGAGACATCCAGTGGGGAAACATCACATAATACCTCATCCTTGAAGAGTTAGATGTTGTATGACAATCGACATTATTGACTGACACACAGATCTTGTCCTTGCCAACGCCACCCGATCTTGTATGGATGTGGGTGTGGTGTTGTCGACAATCCCAACTATTTGATGACCTCTTCTAAGATGAGGTTTTTCTCGCTTTCGTTGTCAACAATAAAATGCAGCGGGGTTCCCTTCACCCACATCTGTGAATGAAAAAGGCACTCACCCTCTTCAGGATCTGTTGGTTCTTCTAGTTGAATTGTTGTAATCGCGACAATAGCAGTGGGGTCTGCGTCAATGATCCATCCTTTACCAGTATTTTCATAATCAGATTCTGAATCAGGGTTCGGCTCCTTTTCTTTGATATTGACCACCAATGACTATTTTGAGCGACATTCATTGGTGTTGTGCCAGGGGCTTTTGTGTAAATCACACCATTTTTCGGTGTCCTTCTCTGTCTTCCCATGACCCTCCTTTTCCTATGTCTTGGAGTGGTTTTCGAGAGATTGTTTGTTAGGGCCATCTTTGTCATACTTTGGTTGTTGAGGATTTGCAGACCTGAATTCCCGTTTATTCCGGTGCTTAAATTTCTCCTCAATTTTAGCAACATATCGATAAGCAACACCGAGTGATGAGATGTCCAAAAAATCCATTTAAGTCTGGATGTATCTGTGTAAATCCCCACAGTATTTCAGAACCAAATTTCGCTCGAAGTCTTTGATACCTATCTTGGTGCGCAAGGTATGGAAGGTATTGGTGAACTCTGAAACTACTTGGCCCCTCTCTTTTCGCAGTGTGGTCCATCTCATGTACTGGTCCTCATAGTTTCCAATAGGGTAATACTATTCCTTTACCGCATCCACAAAGAAATCCCAAGTGGGATCGACCCCATATATTCTAGACTCCTCTGTGGAACTTTTCTCCCAGTAAGTTTCCCACCAATGTTTGACACAAGGGAGAAATTTAAGGAGTGTGAAGGTGATCTTTTCTTTGTCAGAAAAATTGTGAACAGAGAAATAACCTTCTAGCAGAGCTAACCATTTTTCTAGGGCTTTTGCATCTATCTGTCCTTCAAATACAGGAATATCAAAATTAACTTGTACCTTCAAAGTCGAGGTGCCTCCAAAGTGGCCATTTGATGAAGATGTGCCTGATGCTATCGGTAGGTGTTAAAGGATGTGGGAAAAATTCTCCATCATTTCGTCCCACTGTCGCGTGAGAGCTTGCTCAGGCAACAGACTGATAGGATCGTCTGCTCTATTGTTTTTCTTTTCTTCCGCCATTGAGGGTTTCTTGGGTGTGAGAGAGCGATTGTCCTCAAGAGAGACAAGCTCGATAACCAACTTTCTATACTCAGACCTCGTCGGAGTCATGCACTGAAAAAAATGACCAAGAATAGCTTGCTCTGATACCACTGATTCAGATTATTTTTGGCAGGAAATGAGATCAAAGATATAATAAAGAAATGCATAGAGATATCTCAGATATTCAATAATATAACAGAAATGTATTTGATATGAAACCATAAACACATATATACAGTAATACACAATTTCTATTAATGAAATAAATGTACAGAGACTGTAAAAATACAGAGTGAAAGACTTGCTAGAATGGTGGCAGCTTATCTCTGAGAAGAGATGCGACGGCTACTCGCATTCGCAAGAAGATGATTACAATGAGGCTCTGAAGGCCTTTTTAAAATAAATCGAAATGCCAAAAAACCCTAGACATCCAAAAACCTAACCCTAGGAGATGAAGCGCCAAAAGTCATGTGGGCCCCGTCTGGGTAAGTGAGTACATCAACTTCTCGGGGTCATAACTTTTGCATGCAATCTATGTTTTAGGTGTGTGATAGCTCGTTGGAAAGGTGTCATCGAGGATATTCATTTTAGGGGCTCAAACATGCTTTCTGCTATCATTGAGAACCACTATCTTGAAAAATCCTTCATTTGGGCCCTCAAAATGGTCCCAGAAGTTAAAAATTGCTAAAAATAGTAAATTGCCAAATTTGCCAGAACACTGTTTTGAGCTAGTCGAAAAAGGTGGGTGGCCACTGATATCCACCTGGATCAATTCAAGAAACCCACTCTTTGGAAATATTCCTTAAAATATGGTTTAGAATTGATGAGTTGCATGTCGTGTGGTTCAACTCTAACAATATATCCTCATTTGTGAATATTCTTACCTTGTTGACTGTCCATGATGAATGTTTTGAAAGCCTCTTGTTCCCTCTTATAACAATTTGTTATGAGATATATAATAAAAAAAAGAAATTTAGGGTTTGTTTATAGAAGTGGCACAACTTAGGGTTTACTTGAATGAATAATTTATACATAGAAAAAGTGTGAGGATGAACAAGATGCAAGGTAAGAGGTGAGAAAATGAAAACAAAAATCCAACTTGTATGAGACTGTAGACATGCAGAAATTGAAGCAACTCTGTGTAAAACAGAGGGTTTGTAGTGCATGTGTTAATTATTGCAGCACCAGTTTGCAACGTGAGTTGAACAAGGTTTTTATGATAGGCTTGCAAGAACTCCAACGTCTGAGGAGAGAAATGAGTTTGATAGGTTAAAACCTCAGACCTAGGTGAATATCAGTTGAGGAGTGTTTGATCTATAAAATACCAGAGGGTTCGCAGTGCACAATTTGTATCTCACATTAATATAGTGGATAAGGTTACTGTTGCAAGAGGAAATTGCAAATTGCTAATTTGGTATAACAAAATTGAAAATAGCCAGGGTTTAGGATACCAATGTTGTGGGATTTAATTGGTGCAAATAGTTTGCAGTGCAGAAAAATATATAACAATACCCAGTTCAATCAACCCTCAAACAACACACAATCACCAAAGAGGTATCTGTTGTATATGGTACTTCAGGTGGTGTCTCACAAACTAGACTATGACTTAGTTGGAAGCATCCAATATTATTTTATCTTCTCCAACCAGTTTGCAGTGCCAAATTTCAAAACTATGGCAGTGTGCTTCATCCAAACTATTAGACTTGTTCCTTGAAACCAACCTGAAGAACATGATGTATTGAATGCATTGAAAACAATGATATATCCCTTTCCATGTTTTCAAGGTACAATGTTGAGATATTAGTGCATAAGGTACTTCTTGATACGTTGTGAAATTTTAGGTGAGTTTGCAACAAGTAGATCATACACTTGAATTGACCCTCAAACGGTTGAAAATGACACAATGGAACCTTTTGTACATACCTTTGAGATGTCAAGACACATGATAAAGATAATTTTAAGACCAAGGGTGTGACCCATGTTGACCCCTATTTCTTTCATGATGATGAACAATATCATGACACCAAGGCTCTTACATAGACTAAAGTCAAAACTATTTCTCATGGGAGAATCAAACATGATTTATTGATATGAGATATAACTCAAAACCCAAAAAACATTAAAGATCCTATGACTCAAACCTAGAGAATTTAAAATTATTTTGACCCTTACACATCACATGTTTTAACAATTCCCACAAAATAACACTCTCAAATGTTGTTCTTGGCTATGGAACAAGAAACAATGCAAAATAATGGAACCCCTTCTCCTCCTAGCGACACGATATTTAACATGACCCGATATCCATATAGGGGTAGGGTTTTGACTTCCTCAACCATTCATTGTGATAAGGTTTTGGACCTTCTATAATATTATTTAAAGTCCACACGTGGCTATCCACATATGTGTGAGTAATTGGGGTTGGCGTGAAATCCTCTTATACCATGGTGGTCAACATGGTAGATCAACTTGCACAAGATATAAATTTTTCACACGAGATCTGATTGGTGAGATTTTAGTGTCATTGGAAAGGCATTTGAGTGTATATTAGCATCAAGGAGTCTTAGATAAATTTGAGAAAATGTTTACCCCCAAAATTCCATTTGATGCCTCAAAATGGATTTGGAATGTTTCAAAACCTAATTTTCCAAATTGGTACCCATCGTTAAAATGACCCTGCAAGTTGATTCATACAAATTTTTCCACTCTAAAATCATATAGATAGATGAAAAATAATATAATGATCCAATTCGAATAACATCTAGGGA
>ML778431.1:464192-476849 GCA_009831015.1 Picea engelmannii
GGAAAATTTCATTTAATACCATAATGGGTGGAGTGAAAATATCAGATTCAATGTTACAAAAATCAAGCTGAAACGGTTGAGAAGATGGATTCCAAAATCGCTCCTTAAATTCCTATTATACATATAAACGGTTAACAAGATCGACTCCAAAATCGCTCTTGCGACGAAAAATAAAAATTATGCTCGATTTCTGTTGGTTATCAACAAAGCGCTGGAGAGATTCCTCGGACTTATCCGATTGTTACGAATCTAAGATCACGAGTAAACTGACTTGCATGCTCCAATAAACAGAAATACAATTCCAATGCATCCCCTACCCTGTTGTGGAACATATCAAATCCACTCCCTTATTTTCCACAACTCTGAAAGAATATCTCTTGGTTGGTATGGCTGGAGAATCTACTGCTACTGCTGGCTGCAAACGCCAGCTTCTTCTGCTCATTCTTTTGTTATTGTTCTCTGTATTTGTATTCCCTCCCTTGATGGAATGCAGGCTTGTAACCAACTCTAACCTGGTGCAACCGCTTAATGGATTCAGAATAGATCTCGTCCATAAAGATTCACGGCTCTTTCCAAATATTACAACCACAGAGCGCCTGAAACGAGCAGTCCAACGCAGTCAAGCGAGATTTGAAAAGCTGCAGAAAATGTCTGCAGTTAATACTGATAAATTGCAGGGTGAATATCAAACGAAAGATTTAGAGACTCCTGTAAGCGCAGGAGACGGAGAATTGCTCATTGAGACGGCAATTGGTTCGCCAGCTTTATCCTTTTCTGGAATTCTGGACACTGGAAGTGACTTAGTGTGGACCAAGTGCAAGACCTGTAATAATTGTTCAACTGATTCAATCTATGATCTTTCATCGTCCTCAACTTACAGTAAGGTCCCTTGCAACAGCTCTCTGTGCGATCCTTCTCCGAGCTATTCTTGCACCGATAATGGAGACTGTAATTACACGTATGCTTATACTGACGGATCCAGCACCCATGGCATCCTCTCATAAGAGACCTTTACTTTTTCTTCTCAATCATTTCCCCATATCGCCTTTGGTTGCGGCCAGGACAATCAAGGATCTGACTTCCAACAAGCAAGTGGAGTAGTAGGATTCGGTCGAGGCCCTCAATCCTTGGTCTCACAGCTTGGCCCATCGTTGGGAAATAACTTTTCTTACTGTCTCGTCTCTGTTACTGATTCTCCTTCCGAAACCAGCCCTCTGTTTCTAGGTCATACCGCTAGCTTGAATGGCACGGCTGTCGCTTCGACTCCTATTCTTCAAAGCAGATCACATCCAGGATTGTATTATCTTTCATTGGAGGGAATCAGCGTTGACGGTAAGCCATTGAATATCCCTGCTGGTACCTTTGATCTTCAATCTGATGGCTCTGGCGGACTTGTCATAGACTCTGGAACGACTCTCAGTTATCTTCCACCGGCTGCTTATAATGCCCTGAAGGAAGTGCTGGCATCATCGATTAATTACTCAGTCGTCTTTGGCGATTCAGTTGGCCTGGACTACTGCTTTCTGCCACAGGGCTCTTCAAATTCAACCTTTCCCACTGTGACATTCCATTTCAAAGGAGCAGATTACGATTTGCCCACAAAGAACTACCTAGCGGCTTTTTACGATGATAGTGGTGTTCTAGGGTTCTGCCTTGCAATGTTATCCACTAAGAATGAAGGTGATATCTCCATATTTGGTCATATCCAGCAGCAGGGTTACCAAATACTTTATGACAACGAAAACAACGTTCTCTCTTTCGCGCCTAAAGCGTGTGAGCTTTTGTAGGCAACCATTTGCAAGTTTTGCCACCTTCAAAGCTGGAGTTCAGTGGGAATCCTTATCTCAGTGGGAGTCGTTATTTCGATTGCCGATTCTGTCCATTCGATTGTAGATTCAGTCTATTGAGAATCTTTATGTCATAGGAGTTCTTATTTTTATTGCCGATTCTGTCCATTCTATTATAGATTTTATCTATTGGGAATTTTTATCTCAGTAGGATTCATTATCTCGATTGCAGATTCCGTCCGTTCTATAGCAAATTCCATTAATCTAATAGATATAGAGTAAAATCAACGGTTGATTATACTCTCTGTATGGACAAAATCTGTAATTAATTTAAATTCAAATAAATAGAATTATAAAAAACATGTATAAAAAAATAACAGTGGACGTTTTTTTTATGAGATCCATATTTACTTATTGTAAGGATTAAATTCAGATGAGTGGAATCATATAAAAACATGTATCAGAAAAATAACAGTGGACGTTTTTTTTTAGATCCATATTTACTTATTGTAAGGATTAAATTCAGATGAGTGGAATTGTAAAAAAAATGTATCAGAAAAATAACAGTGAACGTTTTTTTTATGAGATCCATATTTACTTATTTTAAGGATTAAATTAAATGGGTTGATGAGTGGAATTATAAGAAAACGTGTATCAGAAAACTAACATTGAACGTTTTTTTATGAGATCCATATTTATTTATTTTATGGGTTAAATGGGTTAAATTTGATAGTTGTAATTAAATTTTATAAGATGTTTAAAAACAAAATTCTACTTATGAAGTTTAATTTTTTTGGTCAATTAATCACTATATGTTTTTCAATTAAATTATTTAAATAATTAAAATTGGATTGTGAAGAAAAAAACTTAATTTGAGAATTATTATAAGAATTATTACATGGTTAAAACATTTAATTTTAGTATATATTATTTAATTTTTAAAATAATATATATGGAATTGTATTTAATATAATATTATTATATTATTAAAGTATATAAAAAATAGGTCTAAAGGGGTTGGATCCAATGGTGGAAAGTTAGGAGTTTTTCATTGTTTGGCAAGGTTCAATTTTAGTGAGAGCTTTATCTGCCCCTCAATCTCGTTTTCTAGCAAAGAAAAAAAAGTATATACACAATATTTGATGTGTTTTATGTATAATATTTAATAGAACATCATTACAAAAATGGTACTTACAAAATATTTAAGATTATTTTTTCATTTTGTGGATTTTCATATATCTTATTTCATTTCATCATTCATGAATCAAGCTTTATTATTGAGATTTCATGAAGGCATCTAATGCAATCAATAATAGTTTTGTTCTTTATACATCTTTTATAATTTTTTTGTATTGAGCATCCTCTCTCACATGCTCCTATACTTGCAGGAGTAATAAGTATTGCCTACCATAATTTTGATATGTTTGGAAAGTTTGTTTATAATTGTGTGACACAAAATCCTTCAAGCATATTTCGTGGATGATCCCTCACAATCACAATTCTTTTAGACAAACTTCAAAATCAAATAATTTTTTGTTTTCTTCTCTCTCATATAAAGTATGTTGCAAGTGTTGAAAAAGTTTTTCAAGCCAATGTTTTGAATTCTCTTCTCTACCATGTACATCCTGTAAATAATGACAAGTGATGAACAACCTTGCAAAGTGAAAAAGGTAAGATCACGGAATCTTCCATTCAAACTCTGTAAAAGAGCTTGAACATATTTTTTTGCAAGTTGTTTGCAACTCTCCAGTGAGCCATACATGTAAGGTTTTCATGATTGTTTTTGTGTATCGACATAATTACCATATGCAAGTGGAATTGATACAAATGACAATTCATACCTATGGACATGTGTAATTCCCCCTAGCCCAACCGAGGGACAATACGGGATACAAAACTTACAAAAATGAAATTTTAATAGATAAATAAATTCTTGTAGCTTTCAGCTACGAATTAAAACCTGATTTAGCTATTGACTGTTACAAGTAGTTAGATGAATCTATAGCAAGATAAATAGACATGAAATATAGTTTAGTAACTCAATACAACAACTTATAATATGTCTCACACACAGAGATCATGCACAACAATAACACATGTAATCATGCACAACAATAACACATGTAAAATAACACAACAACAAGACAAAACACTTATTTTTCATAAAAAGTTGTGCAACCAGTTTCTTGGGATGAACATTCCACCCAAACATAGACTGACTATTCCAAATCTCAACAACCAATCACCCTCGAGCTGAGGCTAGTAATCCAAAAAATAGGGTGGTCTCTCACTATCCACTCACGACTTACAAAACTCACAACCCATTGGTATTCTCCTACAACTATCTTGATTTTCCACCATCTCTCTTCCTCTTGACTTGCCCAACCCAAGGAATGTACCCCTTCAGTCATATTAGTAACGCAGGCCTCCCATTCATTTATCAGGGTGTCTCTGGCACAAGTAACCATGAATATCTCAGTTGGGAACTCAAGGGAACTTGCTGCTAGGAAAAACTTCCAACAAACAACAACAAACACTTGTTTTTTAGTGCAATCCACTCAAGAGTTCACTCTTCTGGCCTAACAACCCGACTCTTCGATATTCAAATCCAATACACTCCAAGTACACTCCAACATGCTCTAGAACTCACCCTTCATGGATGCGCCAACTCCAAGTTGTCTTTCTTCCTCTCTACTTGTTATTCATGCACAAAAATTGACCATGTAAAACTATTGTCCCAACCCATATGGATTTCCACCCTTTGTCTTTCCTTTCTTGACTCACACACTTCCCCAAGCTGATTGTACTCATGCCCCATGTTCCCAATAACTATGGGATGTGACAACACACACCCACCCTCTTACATGTATTCAATGATTGACTTTGGGAACACTCAATCAAAAATTAGAATGTTCGTATACCAATAGAAAATTTAGGAAAATGGGTTGGATTAATATACATGGATAATTCCCCCTTAGACCCCCTCTTATGAATTATCTTAGACCATCCCCTTTCTTTTGGATCAATTCATCCCCCATCTTTGTCCATGTCCTCTTAGCAATCGACATCACATTTTTATTATTAGAACATAGAAATGAAATTCACATATTGCATCGCTTGTCCATAAACACATATTATATCTACATTAAGCATTAATTAAACTGGAGATTATAATGGGAATGTTACAACAAATCCCTCTTTATCAGGAATTTCTAGATAGCTAGATTTGGAGGCATCTAAAAATTTAGATAAGTAACATGTGACATCTACAAATGTGTCACTTCTTAAAAACCACCTTTATAAAGTGTTTATAGTAACATCCATGCTTTCCCTTAATAAGGTAACATCAACATACACTTCTTGGAATTTCTTATTCAACTTGTTTAATTCACACATTACATCCACAAACATATGTAAACAAAATTGAATTGAAAAGATCCCTGCCTTATCATACCATGAGTTCTTCCTTTCATTTTCCCACAAAGTCAATATGGGAGGCATCAATACAACAAGCCTTTTAATGAATTGCCCTCTTGAAATCCATCCAATTCCTTCAGTTTGAAGATCTTGAAGAGTTTCAAGTTGCATAAGTTCTTGTAGAGAAATAAGTTGACTATTTATTTTAGTATAACTTTGCACCTAAGAATATACCTTATTTGCCAGTTTCTCAATAAATAATAATTCAGGTATTCTTTTGGAAGCATATGATGCAGCTAAATCTTCATAATGAGCAATGTAATAAGTACCTACAAGATTACATACATATTTTTTCCAAAACGTAACAAAGCCACTTTCATTTCAAACCATTCATGAAGCCCCATCTCTAGAAACTAATATCGATCTTTTATTTGAAAGGTCTCTGTGTTCTTTTAAATCATTGATTGCATCTTTGGTGTTTTCCCTCTTCCATCAAAAATACTTATGACCTTTAGAAATAGTTAAATTAGAGGCCGCTACCCTTTTGAGTCCATAAATGTAATATTATAAGCCACAAGGTGTTTCTTGAATCTATAATCTATACTTTCATTTAATATCTATAAAATAAAATGACTATCCAACATTCTTACAATATGTACCTCTTCAAGGTACTTATACATACTATAAATGAATCATTTTGCAACCATCTAATTCATATATGATGTGCAGTCTTTATTCTTTCGTATGTTTGGTGTTTGTAAGGACATTGAAAACAAGGAAAGGGATTCAGATTTTGAGAGAGGTAATTCTTCTTGCACAATCCAATAAACTAATTTCATATTTGTGATTTATCATTATTTGTTGCATTGAGAGGTGCTTTCTACAACCTAGTATGAGGGAGATTTGTAATTTTTTATGTGCCTAACATGAAGTTGACACATGGCATGTGTGTGTGTGTGTGTGTCTATTGAGAATATGTTGTCATTGATGTCAACGTGGTGCACAGGTAGAGGAAGTGTGTGAAAGGATGTATGGTGCAAAGTTGGCGCACATAAAGAGGAAGTGTGTGGAAGGATCATTTCTACATAGGAAGAGGAAGTGCGCAGAAGGATTCTTTCTATTTTACTATCGCAAATCCACAAGAAATCATGAAAGATTGAAAACAAAAGCATGCAAAAATATTGAACGACGAAGGGATCAACGACACAAAATAAATCACGGGAGTGATTGAGTCTTCTAGGAGCATGCATAGAGCATGAGGATGACCTATGATGCAGTTTAGAAGTAAATTAGGCTATGACATATTCCCTTGTTCACAATTGCAGAGTGAATCAATGCAAGGAAGGATGTGCAAAGATCGTAGGGTGCCTTGAGAAAAGTGCAAGTGAATGAGTAGACTACGAAATAAAGGTTGGAAGTTTTGTTTTTGAGTGAACGAGTCACCAAGGGAAATTATAGTTTGATGAGGCCATTCAGACTAAGTGGACTGTAGGGAAAATGAGAAAAATTGAAGACTTGAATTCTTGTGCTCTCATTCCATCTGCGTAGTGGATGATTTGAATGTAATTGTTGTGTCATTATTTATATGGTGCTCTAATGATTTGGATCTCAGTCATAGGAATATTTGGTCCATTTAATTTAGTCAAAGTTTTTCCACAATGTAACCATCGTGCATTCACATATTTTATTTAGAAAAAATTGTAACTGATAGGATTTTGATGAGGTCAAAGTTTGTCCACAATGTAAATGTCATGCATACATACTTTATTTAGAAAAAAATGTAACTAACAAGATTTTGATGTGGTCAAAGTTTTTCCACAATGTAATGATTATGTGTATACATACAAGAAGGTGAACTCAAAAGAATTGGTATAAATATGGATGTGCTCTGATCGAGCAATTTGTAGAATATGAGAGAAACAAAGGTGCACTAATTTCTAAAAGGAACAAAACAGTAAATTAGTCAATTTGTGTAATGTAACATATTTTTCTGAACTTAGGGTGGTAGGGTGGTTCTAGGGTGAGTCGGAGCTCACTGAGGATTGTAGTCCTCATTTTTGTAACAGGTTGGTACCTATGATTATTGGTGTCTTCATTTGTGACAGGTGAGTTCCTCAGAGTATTGGTGTCCTCAATTGCGACCGATGGGTGAATGTCAAATAATTGTAAATTGTAAGTTGGTGCTTGCAAAAGAACATAAATAAGATGTTTTGTGTTTTTCTCCCACATTGGGTTCCACAAAAAAATCCTGGTGTATTATGTTAACTGTGTTGTTTATATTTTTGCATGTATTTGTCATTAAGTGTGCATTACTAAATATCTTAAACGGTTGAAAAGAAAGAAAAAATTATATTCTTAATGCAATATTAATTCAACCCCCCCTCTCAGTATTGTTGTGAGTATCGACAATTGGTATCAGAGCGAAGGTTCCTTCAGTAAAATTCTAAAAGATGGAAGGAAGATCACACATAAAGTATGTCCAATCAAGATTATTTTTCAATTATGCCTCCTTTGTTCAATGGAACAAATTTTTCATTTTGGAAAACCCGAATGAAGACTTACTTGATGTCTCTAGGTATGGAAGTTTGACAGAGTGTGTTAGATGGATATAAAATACCAACTACTCTTCTAAATGATGAATATGGTAAGAAATATTACTATAGTAATGAAAAAGCTATGAATTTTTTCCAAGGAGGACTTGTAGAATTTTTTTTTGTTAAAGTAATGTAGTTGGAATCTGCAAAGGAAATATGGGACAAACTGGTAAACAATTATGAAGGAGACGATAAAGTAAAATTGTCCAAACTTCAAGCTCATAGAATGAGCTTTGAAAGCCTAAGGATGAGTGAAAATGAAAATATTGCAAGTTTCTTTCTCAGAGTGGATGATACTATAAACACCATGAAAGGGATAGGAGAGGAAATTAAAGAAACTATGGTAGCTCAAAAGGTACTGAGATCTCTTCCCTCAAGACTTGATGCAAAGGTCTCATCTATAAAATAAATGCATGAACTAGACAAACTAACTATGGATAGGCTCCATGGAATTCTTATTGCTTATGAGATGAGAAATAGGAAAGAACAACCATATCTAAAGGACGTGGTCATGAAGGCATTAGTCAATTCATCAACATATCAATATCATGATTCATTAGAACACTTCTCAAATGAAGAAGAAGATAACTTTGTGGAGAAGCTGAAGAGAGGCTCTAGAAAACATAAAGGTATGTTACCATTTAAATTCTTTCATTGTGGTAAAGTTGGTCATTTTTCTTCTAAATTTGCTTTCAAATAAAAAAACACCAATGAAAAGGAAAGAAAAGGCAAGGATAAGTCTAGGGAGTTTTAAAAGGAATAGTTTTTATTCAAAGGAGAATAGTAGCAACTCTAAAGAAGAAGAATAATGTGAGCTAGATACTTTTCAATATGAAAAACTTCTCATGTCTTTGGAACTACACAAATATGTTCAAGAAAAACTAGACAGATAAGAGTGTGAAGCTGTAATAGACATGGAATGAGAACTTATTAGTGCTCTGGAGGAAATCTCCTGACTCAAGAAAAATAACATATTAAGAAAATAATAGTTACATGTATTCAAAGAAAAATAAAACAAAGTTAGTGAAGAAATAGTCATCTTAAAAATTTAGGTAGAAGAAGCTAAAAGAAGGGAAGAAGTATCGATAAATCATATCAAAGAAAAGGAGAATATCTGTGAAAAATTAGAAGGAGAATTAATTGTCTTCAGAAAAAATATAGGAAAATCCAAGACTCAAATAAAATTCATAAAAGGATATGAAAGTCTAGATAACATTCTAAGCAATCAAATATCACTAGATGACAAGACAGGGTTGCGATATAAGGAAAATCTAAAAATGGTCAAAGGTGAGTCAAGCACCAACATGGTACATTGATAGTGGCTCTATATGCAAAAAATCAAGAAAATAAATGGTACATTGATAATGGCTTCTCCAAGAACATGAAAGGAGACAAAAGTAAGTTTGAATTATTAACTGAATGAAAAATTGGTAATGTTATTTTTGGAAACAATGCTCCAACCGGAATTAGAGGAAAAGGAACTGTTATATTAGATGAGGATAAAAATGGAAAGACAAAAGCACAGAATGTGTTGTATGTTGATGGTCTAAAACATAAATTTTTGAGTGTAAGTCAAATGTGTGGCCAATGACACAATGTTCTTTTTCATTCAAGAGGTTGTAAAGTAATGGATGTGAATAGAGGGAATATTGTCATAAAGGTAGTCATAACTTCAGGGAATGTGTATGTTCTAGAATAAGAAAAGAAAAATGTTTCATTGGTAAAACTGATGAGATCTGGATTTGGCACAAAATATTAGTCCATATTAGTTTTAATCATGTATTTAATCTAGGAAGAAAAGATGATGAGAGAGATATTCCTAAAATCTCCAAACTTGAGAATATTGTCTACAAGTCATGTCAATTTGGAAATAAGTCAAGAGTCCAATTCAAGGAAAGAAAACACTCCTCCACTTGACCTCTTGATTTGATTCATATTGATCTTTGTGGCCGAAATAGTACACAATCACCTCCAAGTGAAATATACTTCATTTTCTTGATTGATGACAATACTAAAATTACATGGGTTGGATTGTTAAAGCATAAATTTAAGGTTTTTGAAAAATTTAAAGTCTTCAAAGAACAAGTAGAAAACGAAATGGATTTAAAAATAAAGTGGCTAAGATCAAACAAAGGAGGATATTTTACCTCTGATGAATTTAACAATTATTTTGAAAGATGTGGGATCAAAAGACAGTTTTCTATTTCCAGAACCCCTCAACAGAACAAAGTAGTAGAGAAAATGAACATAATAGTTCAAGAAATGGGCAGAGCCATGATTGATGAATTATAAGTACCTTGAACCTTTTTGGGTGAAGTTGTTCAAATTGTTGTTAACATTCTCAAAAAATAACACATAAGGGTAAACAATGATTAAGCCCCCTATAAACTATGGCATGGAAAACCAACATCAATAAAGCACTTCAAAATATTTGGTAGAAAATGCAACATTAAAATAATTGAAGACAACTTAGGTAAATTTGACTGTAGAGCTAATGAAGGTATCATGTTAGGATACTCCTCAAGAATTAAAGGATATAAGTGCTACAAAAAAATGCTCCACAACATCGTTGAAAGTATATATATAGAGGCAGATGAAGGATGATTTCATCCAGTGAGACACCAACATCATGATGACTCGTATGAAGAATCAATTAGTAATGAGACACAGGATGACAACATGAATGAGGATTAGAAAAAACGGGAATTAGAAGAATAGGAGATAATGGAAATATCACAGCCAAATATCCCATCAAGGTATGTTCAAAAACATCATCCAGAAAGTTAAATTCTTGGAAATAAGGAAATAGGTGTACAAACTAGAAGAAAACTTATAGATACATCTACCTTTGCAAATATTGCATTGTTGTTCATGATTGAACCCCTAAATTTTGTGCAAGAAAGTTAGGATGACCACTGGGTCAAAGCCATGAATGAGGAAATAGACCAAATAGAGAAAAACAAGACTTGGGATCTTGTCCCAAGACTAAATGGAAATAATGTAATTGGAACTAAATGGGTATACAAAAAAAAATTAAATGAATATGGATAGATAGTCAGAAACAAGGCCAAATTGGTATGCAAAGGGTATGCTCAAGTCGAAGGACTGGACTTTGAAGACACTTTTTCCCATGTTGCAAGAATTGAAGTTATTGGGATTTTTTTGGCTTTTGCATGCTACAAAAAATTCAAAGTCTACCAGATGGATGTCAAATCAAAATTTTTGAATGGTGATCTTGAGGAAGAAGTTTATGTGGAGAAACCAGAAGGTTTTCTACTAGCTGACAAAAAGTATTATTTCTATCATTTAAAGAAAGCCTATATGGGATAAAACAGGCTCCAAGAGCTTGGTATTACAGACTTGACATGTATATACACCAATAATGTTTTAAAAAGGGAACAATTGATAGCAACCTATACATCAAGGTTGAAGGAAATTACCTGCTAATTATTGTAGTATATGTTGATGATATTGTTTTCGGTAGTAATATTGAATTAATGAGTAATAAGTTTGTAGTTGCAATGCATAAAGAGTTTGAGATGTCCATGTTAGGAGAACTCTCCTTCTTTCTTGGCTTATAGATTCATCAATTAGAAAAAGGAACTTTTATTTCCCAAAGAAAATATATCAAGGAAATGTTGAAGAAGTTTGGCATGGAAAATTGTGCACTAGTAAGCACTCTCATGACTACTAGTTGAGAACTCAGCAAAGAGGACGATTCTCCAGAAATAGATCAAACCATGTACATTTCCATGACAAAGATTTTACTCTATCTCACAGCTTCAAGTTTCAACATCATGCAAGCTCTTGGTTTGGTAGGTAGGTTTCAGGTAGGCATTTTACTTTATCTCTCATTCTCTCTCTACCCCCTCTCTTTGTCTCCCTCTCCCTCCCTCTCACAAACTCAAACACTCATTGTCTAGACCCCCTCTCACACTCACACATTCTCTCTCTACCCCCATCCTCCCTCTCTCTCTCCCCCTCCCTCTCACTATCTATCCTCTCTCTCTCTCCTACATATACCACCTATTTCTCTCTCTCCTTGTTATTAATATCACTCTCACTCTCTCTACCCCTCTTTCTCTCTCCCTCTCGTGATCCTATTTTCCTCTAAAGGAGAGACATGGCTCACAATGAATAAAGGATATGTGCAAAAAAGAAATGTAGCTTCGCCTATAAGGTGAGTGTTAATTTTTTATCATTCTTCCAATGGAATACTTATATGAGTACTTATATGAACATTAACATGACCTAGACCATGAACTAGACCTAGACCATGACCTATACCCCCCTAGATCCATATAAGCCTAGGAATAACCTATAGTCCACCCTTAACCCCATCCACACCCAATCCCTATGTGCAGTATGCCTATACCTCTTTTTTAATAATGATGTTTTATGGATATGACCATTCACCTACATTTTAATAATATTTTCACATGGTTTAATGATGATTATGGTACATTGATTCTTCTTTTTTAATCTAATATAAGAATAATATTTTAGTGGATTCAATATTGTTTATTCAAAATCATTGTTCGACATGCGCTATATTATGTATGACCTAACACTTATCTTTAATTTACTCTCACACACTCTCTCTCTACCCCCCACCTCCCTTCCTCCCACTATATCTTCTCTCTCTCTCTCTCTTGCATCTACCATATCTCTCCCATATCTCTCTTTCTACCCCCCACCCCTCTTGGTCTTCCTCTCCCACCCTCTCACACTCTTAAACAATCCATATCTACCCACTTTTATCTTTACCTTATTCACCTAACCCTCACTCCATATATCCCCCTCCCTCTATCTCCCCCACTATCCCCACCTTTCTCTATTTTATTCTATCTAACCCCCTT
>ML778431.1:484368-543086 GCA_009831015.1 Picea engelmannii
TATAAAGATTGAAGGTTTTTTTTTGCATGACTTTCCTTTCCATGCCATGCCTCACATTTCCATGGATTTATGTGCCATTCCATGCCATGCCTTGCCATTTCTAGACTAACAAGGTGTTAAATTGTCAAACATATGTAATAAGCACTGAGAAAAACCTTAGTGTCGAAGATCCTCCAACAAATGTTTTTTTGGTAAACGAAATGACAACAGAGGGCATGAATAGTTGAAAACTGATGCTATAGATCCAATGAAACTGACGGTTCATCTATCTGAGTCCTAGTTTGAGTTTTATCATGAGTTGCAACTCACCTCAAGTCATTTAGGGACATGTCACCAATTTGGTCCAAAGGCGTAAAATCCAAACCGAGCAGCGTAATGGAGTTATGTAAGATCCCACAAGTATTTTTGACCAAGGCCGACACGACCAGGCTACCCAAAATTGCTCGACACAATGTTCTTGAAAATCGACCTCTTGTTTAGAAATTTCATTATGCCTCATTGAAAAAAATCTTAGTGTCGGAGATCCTCCAACAAATAGTTTTCTAGTCAACATAATGACAATGAAGGGGACCCACTAGCTAAAATGTGGTGCTTCAGATCAAATGCAATTGATGGTTCATCCATCTGAGTCTCGGTTTGAGTTTTATCGTGACTTTCAACTTGCCTCCTCAAGTCATTCAGGGACATGTCACCAATATGGTTCAAGGGAATAAAATCCAAGCCGATCATCATAACATAGTTCCATAAGCTCCCACAAGTCTCTTTGGACAAGGCCCATGCGACCATGCTACCCAAAATCGCTCGACATATTGTTCTTGAAAATCGACCTCTTGTTTATAAATTGCATTATAGCTCATTGAGAAAAACCATAGTGATAGAGATACTCCAACAAATGGTTTTATGGTCAATGAAATGATAGTGGAGGGGGCCCAATAGATTGAAACTCAATGCTACAGATCCAATGCAACTGATGGTTCCTCCATCAGAGTCATGGTTTGAGATTTATCGCAAGTTTCAACTCGCCTCCTCAATCCATTCATGGATATGTCACCAATTTGGTCCAGGGGCATAAAATCCAAACTGAGAAGCATAACAACGTTTTGTAAGCTCCCACAAGTCTATTTTTCCAAGGCCCATGTAACCACACTACCCACAATTGCTCAATGCATTGTTCTTGAAAATTGATCTCTTGTTCATAAACTTCACTATGCCTCATTGAGGAAAATCCTAGTGCCAGAGATCCTCCAAAAAATGGTTGTCTGGTCAATGAAATGATCATGGAGGGGCCCCACTAGCTAAAACCTAGTGCTTCATATCTAATGCAACTGACGGTTCGTTTATTCGAGTCTCATTTTCAGTTTTATCACAAGTTGCAACTCACCTCCTCAATCCATTCAAGGACATGTAACCAATTGGGTCTAAGGGCATAAAATCCAAACCAAATAGCATAACAAAGTTTCGTAAGATCCCACAGGTTTGTTTGGCCAAGGCCCATCTGACCACACTAACCAAAATCACTTGACATAGTGTTCCTGAAAATCAACCTCTTTTTCAAAAATTGCACTATGCCTCATTGAGAAAAGCCCTAGTGTTGAATATCCTCCAACAAATGGTTTTGTGTTCAATGGAATGATGATGGAGGGGCCCCACTAGTTGAAACTCGATGCCCTAGAGCCAACGAAATTCACGGTTCATCCATCTGAGTCCTGATTTGGCATGGAAAGAAAAGGAAAGGAATGGAAAGTCAAGGCATGGCATGGAATTTCATGACATGGCATGGCATGTAAATTCAAGGCATGGCATGGCATGGAATGGCAAGGCATGGTATGGAAAGATATGGAAATACAAGGCATGACATTGAGAGGAAAGGAATGGCATGGCATGGCATGCAAAGGCAAGGAATGGCATGGAAAGGCAAGGCATGGCATGGGATGGTATGGCAAGGCAAGGAATGGCATGGAAAGGAAAGGCAGGGCAAGGCATGGCACATGATGACATGGAATGGAAAGGCAAGGAAATGCATGGCATGGCATGGCATGACAAGGAAAGGCATGTCTTGGATCAATAAGGAATTGAAGTTCCATTCCATGCCTTTCCTTGCTAAGCCATGTCTTTCCTTGCCATGCCATGCCTTTCCTTGCCTTTCCTTTCCATGCCATACCAAGGCATGGCATGTCAAGTCAAGGCAATGGAAGGCATGGAATTAAAAGGAAAGGAATGGCATGGCATGCAAAAGAAAGACATGGCATGGCATGACATGGAAAGGCAAGGTAAGGTAAGGCATGGCATGGCATATCATGGAAATACAAGGAAATGTATGACATGGAATGAAATGACAAGGAAAGGAATGGCATGGCATGGATCAATAAGGACTTGAAGTGCCATGCCATGCCTTTTCTTTCCAATCCATGCCTTTCCTTGCCTTGTCATTCCATGCATTTCCTTTCCTTTCCTTTCCATGTCATACCAAGGCATGGCATGGTATGGCAAGGTAAGGCATGTCATGGCATGGATCAATAATTCCTTGAAGTGCCATGACATGCATTTCCTTGCCATGCCTTTCCATAGCATTACTTTCCTTTCCATGTCATGCCTTGCCTTTCCTTTCCTTCCCTTTCCATGCCATGGAAAGGCAAGGAATGGAAATGTATGGCATGGTATGGAAAGGCAAGGCATGGCACGGAATGACAAGGCATGACAAGTAATTGCATGGCATGACATGGATCAATAAGGCCTTTAAGTGTCATGCCATGCCTTTCCTTTCCAATCCATGCCATGACAAGGAAAGGAATGGCAAGGCAAGGTGAGGCATGTCATGCCATGGTATGGAAAGGAAAGGAAAGTGAAGGAAATGAAAGGCATGGCATGGACTAGAAAGGAAATGAATGGAATGGCATGGCAAGGAAATGAATTTCATGGAAAGGAAAGACATGAAATGGGAAGGAAATGCATGGAAATTCATGGCATGGCAAGACAAGGCAATGAAATACATGACATGGAAAGGCATACAAAGGCAAGGCACGACATGGCATGTCATGGCATGGCATGGCATGGAAAGGCAAGGCATGGCATGGAATGGCATGGCAATCAAAGGAAATACATGTAATGGCATGACATGGAAATGCAAGGGAAGGGAAGGTATGACATGGCATGGCATGGAAAAGAAAGAAAATGCATGGCATGGAAAGGGAAGGCAATGTATGTAAATTCTAACCTTGTACAATATCTAGTGCAAACCAATATTCAGAAAAGAACAAAAAAGATATAATGGAAAATACAAACATTACACAGAGATTTTTCACCTGGAAACCCAAACCGGGAAAACCAGCATATATTATATTGATACACATTTTTGTTACATTGTTTACAATACAATATACATATAGGAGTCAGCGGCATCCAAAACCCTAACCCAATGACCTGGATTAGTCCAAAACCCTAATTCCTTAACCGGAAATAGAAAACCATCAGCAAAAACCATGTGCCGAAAACCACCTAATATCATGTGGTCCCGGAAATATGTCGTCCCGGAAATATGTCGGCCCGGCGATAATATGTCGGCCCGAAACCGGCGAAAATATGTTGGCCCAAATTTTTTTTTTTCGGGGCCGCTGCCCCCGAACCCCCCTGCGCACCCGACGCAGGCGCTCAGACACTACTACTCGTGAAAAGAATATAACACATACCCAACAATGTAAGGCATGGAATGTAAAGGCATCCAAAGGGAAGGCATTATGGATCAATAGTATAATGAGAAAAAACGTTAAGGATGGAACATACACCTATTTAGTGAGAACTATTTCTATGTAAATCCTATTAATTATGATAATCTTTGTTTCAAAATTATCAAGATACCTTAGATCCATGTTTCAAGTTTGGTGGATGATTTTATGGTTAGGAATTCATGGATGATCATCGATTCACCTAGAAAGTGATCTTTATAAATAGTTGATGGTTATTTCTTGAATGTATTAAATAAATGTTTTATCAAAGTGGTGATATTTCATGTTATCTTGTATTCTTCTTGAATTAAGATTGCCTTGAAACCCTCAATTCTGTGGTTAGATTAGGACTTACCCTCAATTTCCATCCTTTTTAGCCTGACAACTAGGGTTTAATTGTCATTTTTCACCCTTAGAATACACCTTGACACCTTCTATTACATTTTTTTCACAATTTTCATCCCTTTAAGGCTTGATGTCTTGAATATTTGATGGTTGTTATGTGCCATATTCCATTTCAGAAAGCATTTTTTTTTATCTATACCCTAGTTTAGGCTTGCATTTCCAACCCCCTTTTATTGCATGATTACTTGTTTTAAGGGTTGTTATATTTGTCATGTTGTAACTTTTCATATTTCTGAAGTTAAACATTTTAATCATGAGTTTTATAACAACTATAGTTTCCTTGTTGATTTGTGGTGTTTGAGACTTCCCATTGACTTGTTTGAACTTAGTTAATATAATTTATTGACTTGGCAAGGCATGGAAATGGAATGGAATGGAAATGACATGGCATGACATGGATTGGCAAGGTATGCCATGTAAAATAAAGGCATGTCATGGCAAGGAAAGGCATGGATTGGAAAGGCAGAACATGGAATGATGATGCAGGAGAATTGCCTACATCAAGCGATCCAGCGCGGAAGTGAAGGACAGTTGGACAAGCGCCAGCACAAATTTTGAAAATACCTTGAAGTTGTTGCGCAATCTTAAATGAGCCATTAAGATTAAGCACACTTGTGTGTTGTAAATGGACCTTGAGTCATTAGCTCTCATACTTAGTACGTAGAAGGCATTTAAAGTAGTTAATGCAGGTAGATAGAATTTAATTATAGATTAGATAGTTTTAGAGCGCAAGAGGGAAACGAGATATAGACACCCTCATTGTGTATTGTATGATAGTTATGAAGCATTGAAGCAGGAGAAGAGCAAGAGAATGTAGAGAACTGTGTAAGAACACCCATGTACATATATTTGGATTAATAGGAGAGATTGATTCAAATTCATGGTTTTGTGTTTGTTCTCTCTGTATTGATGTTGAATGATATCCCCATGAATGTTTGATTCCTGTTATACATTTTCTTTAAGTGATGTGTATATGATTTCATGTTTGAGTTTGAAATCTGAGAGGGAAGGATAATGGAATCAGTTTCAATTGTTTCTCTATCTGAACAAGGATTCCTGCAAGGAGTGCATTCGAAGTGTCCGCAAGGAGTGCGTTGACAAGGGGTTCATATAAGGTAACTTTTGTTCTCATTTCCTTAGGAGTGCAGTTGGGCACAGGAGTCATGCAAGGCATGCACAGAGTCGAAGGATTCAAGCACTTGAAGTGTTTGGAAGGTTTCCACAAGGAGTTCGTGAAAGAGCCTTTTCTGAGACTCAAAATTACAAGAAAGATCAGGAAGGATAGGTCTTTGAGATCATTGAAGGAAAACGTACGGGAGACACGACTAGAATATCCAAGCAGGCATCGTAAATTCATGCCGTAGGTGGATAAGTTGGGGAAGGAACTATTAGTCATTCGGAGAAATCGTCAAGGAAGGACGGACGGTTGAAATTCTCTGAGGAGGATTTAGGAATTTCCGTGGCCCGTTAGATCTCACAGAGGGGAAGGGAAAGATACGCGAAGTATTCCCAAGGGTTCAAAGCTCAAGAGGGGTAGGACCATAGAGCCGAGTCACAAGGACCATCGGGTCTGCTCGTGGATTCTCATATCGGAGTTTTGTGGGGTGAAGCTCCGTAATATCGCAATGGGAATCGCAAAATCACGATATGCGATATCCCGATAGCCATAAGGATTGTGTGGGCCACAGCGGAGTCGACGAGTGGACAGGTGGAAAACCACATCAGAGTTTCATGGTGAGGAGTCCCGAAAAATTTGTATCAGGATTCACGATCCCGCAAAGTTTGAAATCCCGACAGAGGTGACGAGACGTTGAGTAGTCAACTCGCGCGTGCGTCGGAGTTTCGGCGTATCAGGAGTCGGGGTTCGGCAAATCCAATTGCTTGACAGTGCGAGTGTTGAATTCACGACAGGAAAATCCTGAAAGAGAAGGAAAGGGGTCAGCGTTGACTATTGTCGGGTCTCGGGGATTCGAGAGTCCAATGTCTGATCACTGACCCCACGAACCTACGAAGTCCAATCTTCTGATTGAAAAGAGGAGATCCTGTGGAGCTTTGTTGTGGGTGAAGAATTCCCGACAGGGAATTGGAAGAGCCTTAGAGTTCTTCGGGCCGTGGAAGGAAAGATCCTATGTGTGCGCAGACCTCCCGACCTACGGGTTGTGTGGGGAGGAGGCATGTGCATCAAGTGGTATTAGAGCACAGAAAGATTCTTTGCTTTCTGTAGCAGAGAAAGAAGAATTCACCATGCCGCCTAGGAGAAGGGATGCGCAGACACTCGATCCAGAGGATAGGGAAATGTCGAGAAGAAGAGGCAGACAGAAGACAGATCCAGCGATGGAGAGAGAGATGCGTGATCTACGAGCTATACTCGAAGACATGGAGACAACTCAAAGACGCACTGTCAGTGTTGGGGATCTCAGTGATTCCGAGAGAGAAGCTGAGGCTGAGCGAGAAGAAGAATTTGTAGGCGAGGATGCATTAAATGAACGTTTGATCAGAGCTATTTCAAGGATGGGTGAAAGAGGAAAAATGGACATTCCAGTTTATGAGGGAAACTTGGATGCAGAGGAGATTCTAGACTGGATTAGAGCTCTAGACACATACTTCGACTACAAAGATGTCGAAGAGGACAAGAAAGTCAAGCATGTTGTCACAAGATTGAAAGGACATGAAGCATTGTGGTGGGATGAACTACAAGCTGACAGATGCTGCAAGGGAAAGTAGAAGATCAAGAGCTGGGATAGAATGATAAGGAAGATGAAGGCGAAATTCATCCCCAAATATTATCAAATTACTCTGTTCAGGAGGATGCAGAACCTGAGACAGAAGCTGATGACAATGAAAGAATACACTGAGGAATTCTATAAACTGAACATCAGGGCAGGTCATCGGGAGAGAAATGATGAAAAAATTGCCAGATACATGAATGGCCTGAGATATGATATCTAGGATGAGATGAGCATGGTAACCATACGAACGATGGAAGATTCTTATCAGATGCCTCTAAAAGCTAAGGAGAAGCTGAGCCAAAAGAAGAGTCAAAGAGGCCAAGGCAGAAGTCATCCAAGAGGCAAATCAGTTGCCCAGGACAAATATGAGAAGCCCATAGAGGACTGGAAGAAACCTCAGACTCGAACTCAGAGAGGTGGAACCTCACAGAGATGGCCATATGCTGAACAAAGAGGGAAGCATACTAAGTAGAGAGGAGATTATGCTGACAACAACACTTTTCCTCGTACTAGAGGTAGAGGAAGAGGAAGAGGTGGAGTAATAACATGCTTCACATATGGAAAGAATGGGCACAAGTCTTATGAGTGTCCAGATAAAAAGAAGGACATTGGGGAAGCTCACATCGCTGAAGCACAGAGGCAGGATGTTGAGGCAGAAGATGCCGAAGGCAGAAGATCGTTGATGATGCGAAAATTCCTTTTGACACCTAAGAAGGAGGTGGAAAGTTCAGTCCAAAGGACCAGACTTTTCAGGACTGCTTGCAAGACCAAGGAAAGGGTATGCAAGGTCATCGTAGACAGTGGTAGCACGGATAATCTTGTTTTGATAGAGATGGTAGAGAAGCTGGCGCTGGAGACGATTGATCATCCAAGCCCATATAGAGTTTCGTGGCTACAAAAGGGACACCAGGTAACTATCACTAAACAATGTTTAGTTGAGTTTAAGATAGGAGGATATAATGATTAGATATTATGTGATGTCATTCCTATGGATGTTTGTCATATATTGCTGGGTAGACCATGGAAATATGATAGGAATGTGATTCATGATGGGAGAATGAACACATACACCCTGGAGAAGAATGGGAGGACTCACATGTTGCTTCCGATTAAGGATAAGGAGGTGAAGCCGGAGGTAAGAAAAACAATACTTCTCATGAGTGGGAAGGAACTTCTTACAGAGGTTAAGAAAAAGGAGGATCCATAGTTCATCATGGTCAGAAAGCCTAGAATTGTTTTGACCAGCACAAGGGTGGATGATTTACCAGAAGAAGTTCACGAACTGTTGGAAGAGTTCACTGACATAATAGTGGATGAATTACCTCATTCGTTGCCACCGATTATAAGTGTGAGTCATCATATCGACCTCATACCAGGAGCTAGTTTTCCAAACAAATCCACGTACAGATTGACGCTGCAAGAGAATGAAGAAGTTAAGAGGCAAGTCCAGGATTTATTGGACAAAGGTTTAGTCAGGGAAAGCTTGAGTCCATGTGTTGTTCCAACAGTACTCAGTCTGAAGAAAGACAGAGGCTGGAGGATGTGTACTGATTCAAGGGAGATCAACAAAATAACCATCAGGTACAGATTTCCATTGCCGAGGATGGATGATCTGATGGATTGCTTGAGTGCAGAAAAGTATTTTTCAAAGATTGATTTGAAAAGCGATTATCATCAGATCCGCATAAGAGAAGGTGATGAATGGAAGACATCATTCAAAACAAATGAGGGTTTGTATGAATGTCTTGTTATGTCATTTGGATTAACAAATGCACCAAGTACCTTCATGAGGTTGATGAACGAAGTCCTAAGGGAGTTCATCAGGAAATTTGTCATTGTGTATTTGGATGACATACTGGTTTACAATAAAACAGTGGCAGAGCATATGAAGAATTTGGCTACAGTGATGCAGAGACTACAACAGGAGAAGTTGTTGATAAACATGAAGAAATCCTCATTCATGAAGACGGAGCTCATTTACTTGGGGTTTGTTATTTCGGCAAATGAGTTGAGGATGGATCCAGATAAGGTGGACGTAATCAAGAATTGGCCATCACCGAAGAATATTTTTGAGGTGAGAAGTTTTCATGGATTGGCTAGTTTCTACCGGAAGTTCATCAGGAATTTCAGTGGAATTAGTGCAGCGATGATGGACACCGTGAAGAAAAGACACAAGTATTTTCACTAGACTACAGAAGCCAAGAAAAGCTTCAACCTGTTGAAGAGAAAGATTACGGAACGACCAGTTTTTGTGTTGCCGGATTTCCAGAAAACATTTCAAGTGAAATGCAATGCAAGCGGATTCACAATCGGGGCAGTCTTGAGTCAAGAAGATAGGCCAATAGCATACTTCAGTGAGAAGCTGAATGGGGCGAAAGTGAAATACTACACTTATGACAAGGAGTTTTATGCTATCATCCAGGCATTAAAGAAATGGAGGCATTACTTGATCCCAAAAGAGTTTGTCTTGTACAGTGACAATCATGCATTGTAGTTTGTGACTCAACAGGAGAAGTTGAATCAGAAACATGTTAAACGGGTTGAGTATATGCAGAATTTTACTTTTACGATAAAACATATTTCTGGTACTACTAACAAAGTTGTTGATTCTTTGAGTAGGAAGTGTTTGTTATTGCAGGAGTTCAAAGCCAAAACATTGGGTTTTGATGATTTCAGGGACATGTACGCCAATGATCTAGATTTTATGGAGGCGTATGAAGCAGCTGAGAATCCAATTCTCAGAGATAGAAGCCAATGGATAGATTATATGATCTAGGAAGCATTACTGTTTAGAGGTAATCAACTGTGTATTCCGAAATGCTCCATGAGGGAGAACTTGCTAAAGGAGAAACACAATGGAGGATTGGCAAGGCACTTTGGTCACGACAAAACGTTTGCAAAGTTGAATGAGTCATATTTTTGGCCAGGAATGCGAGTAGACGTTAGGAGATTCATGGACAGATGCAGAATTTGCTAGCATTCGAAGGGAAGAAAGCAAAATGAAGGATTTTATCAACCATTGCCCATACCAAAGAGGCTGTGGGATGCAATTAGCATGGATTTCATATTGGGGTTGCCAAGAATGCAAAGAGGTTTTGATTCAATATTTTTGGTGGTGGATAGATTTTCCAAGATGGCACACTTCATTCCATGTCAGAATACAAGTGATGCAACTCACATTGCGAACCTCTTTTTCAAAGAGGTCATTCGACTTCATGGGTTGCCAAGGAGTATAGTTTCGGATCGAAACACCAAATTCATAGGGAATGTTTGGAGGACCTTATGGAAGAAGCTGGGAGCTAACTTAGCATTTAGTTCGGCTTATCATCCTCAGACGGATGGAAAGACAGGAGTGGTAAATAGAAGTCTGGGAGACTTGCTGAGAAGCTTGGTGACAGAACACCACAGCCAGTGGGACAACATATTACCACAGGCAGAGTTTGCTTATAACGACTCGGTTAACAGGAGCACAGGGTAGAGTCCATTTCAGGTTGTTTATGGCATGCAATCAAGGGGAATTTCTGAACTGAAGGATTCAGAATAGACTATGACTAGGAGCGCTAGTGAAAAATATTTCACAGAGGCGATGAAGGAACTTCACAGCCAGGTGAAGGAGCGGTTGCAAAATTCAAGTCAGGAGTATAAGAGCAGAGCTGATCAACATAGAAGACAACTTTAGTTTGAAGTTGGTGACTTGGTTCTAGCACATTTGAGAAAAGAAAGGTTCCCGAGAGGAACATATAATAAGTTGAAGATGAAGAAAATCGGACCATGTAGGGTCTTGAAGAAATTTGGGACGAATGCTTATGAGATTGAATTACCCGATCGGATCAGAATTTCTCCGATATTCAATATCTCGGATTTGTACCCATATAAGGCTGAGGAAGAAGGGACTAGATATGAGAAGCCAGTGATCTAGTGGACAAAGCAGATGCTAGTTGCAGAGAAGCCATAGATGGAGTGCATACTGGACAAAAGAGTGAGCAAGAAGACCAGGCGAAAGAAATATTTTGATTATCTAGTCAAGTGGAAGAACCATCCAATTGAAGATTCCAGCTGAGAGAATGAAGCAGAGATATAGAATCATGGACAGACCGTGCATGAGCTCATGGAAAAGAGCCCATGAAAATTTTCAAGCGAGGGAGTATGATGCAGGAGCATCGCCTACATCAAGCGAGCTAGCGCAGAAGCGAAGGATAGCTGGACAAGCGCCAACACAAATTTTGAAAATACCTTGAAGTTGTTACACAATATTAAATGAACCATTAAGATGAAGTGCACTTGTGTGTTGTAAAGGGACCTTGATTCATTATCTCTCGTCCTTAGTAGGTAGAAGGCATTTAAAGTAGTTAATGTAGGTAGATAGAATTTAATTCTAGATTAGATAGTTTTAGAGCGCAAGAGGGAAACGTGATACAGACACCCTCATTGTGTATTGTATGATAGTTATGAAGCATTGAAGTAGGAGAAGAGAAAGAGCATGCAAAGAACTGTGTAAGAACACCCATGTACAGATATTTGGATTAATAGGAGAGATTGATTCAAATTCATGGTTTTGTGTTTGTTCTCTCTGTATTGATGTTGAATGATATGCTCATGAATGTTTTCTTCTTGTTATACATTTGCTTTAAGTGCTGTGTATATGATTTCATGTTTGAGTTTGAAATATGAGAGGAAAGGATAATGGAATGAGTTTCAATTGTTTCTCTATCTGAACAAGAATTCCTGCAAGGAGTGCAGTCGAAGTGTCCGCAAGGAGTGCGTTGACAAGGGGTTCAGATAAGGTAACTTTTGTTCTCATTTCCTTAGTAGTGCAATTGGGCACAAGATCCGTGCAAGGAGTGTGTAGACCGAGTGTAATCTCAAGGTTGTGGACCTGAGTGAAGTGTTAGAGACTACTGCTGCAGGTGTGCGCAGAGTCGAAGGATTCAAGCACTTGAAGTGTTTGGAAGGTTGCCACAAGGAGTGTGCACAAGAGCCTTTTCTGAGACTCAGAATTACAATAAAGCTCAGGAAGGATAGGTCTTTGAGATCGTTGAAGGACAACGTAGTGGAGACACGACTGGAATATCCAAGCAGGCATCATAAATTCGCGTCACAGGTGGATAAGTTGGGGAAGGAACTCTTAGTCATTTGGAGAAATCGTCAAGGAAGGACGGACAGTCGAAATTCTCCGAGGAGGATTCACGAATTTCCGTGGGCCGTTAGATCTCACAGAGGGGCAGGGGAAGATACACGAAGTATTCCCAAGGGTTCAAAGCTCAGGAGGGGCAGGGCCGTAGATCCGAGTCACAAGGACCATCAGGTCTACTTGTGGATTCTCATATTGGTGTTTCGTGGGGTGAAACTCCGTAATATTGCAATGGGAATCACCAAATCGCGATACGCGATATCGCGATAGCCATAAGGATTGTGTGGGCCACAGTGGAGTCGGGGAGTGGAAAAGTGTCACACCACATCGTATTTTCGTGGTGAGGAGTCCCGAAACATTTTTATCAAGATTCACGATCTCGCGAAGTCCGAAATCCCGACAGAGGTGACGGGACGTTGAGTAGTCAACTCGCACGTGCGTCAGAGTTTTGGCGTATCGGGAGTCAGGGTTCGGTAAATCCAATTGCTTGACAGTGCGAGTGTCGAATTCACGATAGGAAAATCCTGAAAGAGAAGGAAAGGGGTCATCGTTGACTATTGTCAGGTCTCTGGGATTTGAGAGTCCAACATCTGATCACTGACCTCTCGAACCCGTGAAGTCCGATCTTCTGATTGAAAAGGGGAGATCCCGTGGAGCTTTGTTGTGGGTGAAGAATTCCCGACAGGGAATTGGAAGAGCCTTAGAGTTCTTCAGGCCATGGAAGGAAGGATCCCGTGTGCGTGCAGACCTCCCAACCTGCGGGTTGTGTGGGGAGGAGGCATGTGCATCACATGACATGTAATGTCATGGCAAGGCAAGGAAATATAAGGCATTCCATGGCATGGCATGACATGGAATGGAAAGACAAGGCATGGCATGACATGGAAAGGAAAGGCATGGCATGACATGGCATGGAAATGGCATGCAATGGTATGGATTGGCAAGGCATGTCATGGCAAGGCAAGGCATGACATGGAAAGGCATGGCATGGAAAGGCATGTCATGGAAAGGAAAGGAAATACAAGGCATATCATGGCATGCCATGGCAAGGCATGGCATGGAAAGGCAAGGCATGGAATGGCATGGAAATGCAAGGCGTGGCATGGCAAGGCATGGCATGGAAAGATAATGAATTCCATGGCATGGAAATGCAAGACGTGGCATGGCAAGGCATGGCATGGAAAGACAATGAATTCCATGGCATGGCTTGGCAATTCATGGCTTGGAAATGCATGGCATGGATTGGAAAGACATGTTATGGAAAGGAAAAGAAATACAAGGCATGCCATGCCATGGCATAACAAGGCATGGCATGGCTTGGAAAGGCAAGGAAATATAAGGAATTCAATGGCATGACATAGAAAGGCATGGCACGACTTGGCAAGAAAAGGCATGTCATGGAATGGAAAGACAAGGAATTTCATGGCATGGATTGGTAAGGCATGGAATCGTTTGGAAAGGAATGACATGGAAATGAACTTTGAAATACAAGGCATGGCATGGCATGGCATGGAAAGGAACGCAATGGAAAGGCAAGGTGTGGCATGACATGTCAAGGAAATGGCATGACAAGGGATGGCATGGAAAGGCAAGGCAAGGCATGGCATGGCAAAGTAAGGCATGGAATGGCAAGGAAATACATGCAATGGCAAGGAAAGGCATGGCATGGCTTGGCAAAGCAAGGCATGGGATGGCTTGGCAAGGCAAGGCATGGTATGGCATGGCATGGAATCAAACTCAAGGAAAGGTAAGGCATGTCATGTCTTGGCAAGGAATGAAAACTTTTTCACCTAGACTTAAAATGCCATAAGCACTTCATTGGATGGAAATGAACATTGTGTTATAAAGTTAAGTCATGTGCATAGAAAAGATGTTTTTTATTTCTTGGAATGAAAAAAATATATTTTTTTTGTTATTCTTATTTCATTGCAATCCACATTTTCATTTGACTTTTTCCTTGCATAATGTTATGGAAAGTTATATTTATTGTTGTATAGGTTAAAGTGGGAAGCTACATGACAAGACATGCAAGGAGGGATTAGTTTATTTTAGATCATAGTGGTGTTTTAGGGATTCATAAATGTAACAACCTATATTTTGGCCTTAGAAGGTTAGAACTTTGATTTTTACTTATCTTAGTGATTCATTGCTTAGTATTTGTTGGGTTTACTTAGATGATATAGAAATTTGATATGTATACATTTGGACCTATTTATGTGTTACGGGATATTATTTTTATTGTTAGATGCTTATGATGATCATAGGTATGTGATTTGTTTAAACATGCAAATTGAAATGTGGAACTTTGGAGCTTCATGCACTACCCACATGTGTGGTATTTCTTGTATTTAGTATGATTTTAAACACCATTTAGGTAACTCACATTTGTTTCATCAAAATTTCTTTAGTTTATACTACTAATTGAATGTTTTGTTAAAATTTTACTAGTTTTGGGGTCTTTAAGTCAAGTAACCAGTTCTATATATAGAAAATTAATATATGTATGATTCATGGACTTGAGATTATAAGTTTTTTTGCATACAAGTTTTCATATATATATATATATATATATATATATATATAGAGAGAGAGAGAGAGAGAGAGAGAGAGAGAGAGAGAGGAGGTTTTAGTAATTTTGAGGCATCCTCTTTTGTATATGATAATTTCCTTGAAAGTAGTACTTTAAGGTGGACTCAAGTGTCATTCATCAAATTTGAGTGCTTTGGTGCCTTGTCCATCAACCATCTGCATCCAACACGTGCACCCAAAACTATCCAATGCATTGGCAATTAGTTTAACTTTACCAATATTGAATGAAATGTATGCCCTACCCATAAATTTAGGCAATGAGAACCATTCATTGCTTATGGATTTATCACTTATCGATATTTTCCACCATAAGAGATTCATTAATCCATAATGCAAGTATTTATAATCACTTTAGAAAAAAAACTTACATTCATACACATAAAATTCATACACTTTGAAATTCATACATTCATCAACATAAAATGTAGAAACAATGAGATGAACATAAAAAATGTGCCATGAAATGTGTGTGTGTGTGTGTGTGTGTATTCAACATCATCTAAATTGTACTTTTTTTACCAAATGGCACCTCATGCCCAATATACAAAATGACAACAAGTGCCCTAACATGGAAAAAAACCCATATGGTGGCCTATATACATAATGGAAGTAATTGGTCAATTATTGACGACTCCCACCATTAAGAGCATCCTGAAAATATATCTTTCTTCGCTTGCTTGAGGAATCACCTCAACTGGTTCTTGTCTTGGGTGTGCTTCGTCGCTCTAGAGACTAGTACACAAAGAAAAAATATTGTTACAAGTTATTTTCCTCAATGAATTAAAATACATACAAATTGATGCTTTGTAATTTAAACTAAGACAACTCATCACATATGATATTTATAATCATGAGGGTGCTACCCTCCTCCATGACCCCAATCTCTTAGTGACTCCACCTTGCGTCAGTTACAAGAATCAAATATAGAAAATTAAACAAATATGTGTAAAATGAAATTTATGATACTAAAAAATATCATCAACATATTATCTCATTGTAATTATCTCGAGCCTCGATGGAGAGTCGTTGGAAGGTGGAGTGCTTGGCTATACAACCTACTTCGAGGAAACCTCTACTGTGGAAGCCTTGGTGGATGGGGTCAATGGAAATGGAGGTGGGGGGTGGGTGGAATACGAGTGCATCCAGTTTGGATGGATGCAATGGAAGAGGTGGTGCAGATGGGTGGCCTGTGGGTGAATCCATTGGTGATGCATGGAAAAAGACAGATGTTGGGGGTGGGAAGCGATGGACCCTCATAGGTTGTATAAGTGATGAGAACTCCCTTGTAATTGAGTAAGATAACCCTGAAGTAGAGCCTAGGTTCCCAGGGAGTGCAATAGTACTGTAACTAGCAAATATGTCCGCAGCTTGCATATATATTAATAATATTGAACTATTAGTACCAAATAGTAAAATTCAAAAACATAAACACAACAAATTTGAGATTTAAGAGATAATTAACTATACATGTGATGCAGATGATTTTTCCATCCCATATGGACATTCCTCGACATCACTGGCTCCCACATCCAGTAGAAACGCAAGAATATTAAAAATTTCAGGATGCCACAAAATAAAGAAATGACTATGGTGAATTTATCAAATGTGACACATACCTATGTATGGGCTACGCCCAATGAGTAGGTTGCCTCTATTGTTGCATCAGTGGTTGAGATAGGCATTGATGCATCCATGGGAATAGAGGATCTACTGCATGGATGTAGAAACTGCAAGCAACATACAATAAAATATCGATATAAATACATTGAATACAAAACAAGTATATAAAAATTAATAACATAGTCATGGTTAATATATTAACCTCCTCCATGAAGTTATCTTGTCCATTCACCTCCATAGTCCCATAGCAGGTCTGTCATAGCTTGAGCATATGTGAGGTTCACATGGATGACTTTTATGTCCATGTTCCCTCTTGTGACATCCCCAAAAAAAAGTATTTTTGAAATTTAAAATTTGTTGGAAAATTATTCCGTTTTTGGTAAATTCAAATTTGGAAAAAAAAATCATTTATGGCAATTCCGAATTTTGAATTTGATAATTGCAATTATTTATTATGACTGTTAGGTAGATATCTGATTTGACCCAACTAACTATTTGACTATGACACTTGTATGAAAATAAAATATTTTATATTGATTGCGGGAGGACAAATGGAACAGCCATGTTAAAATCAACTAACCATGACTCCATGAGTGGGGAACATGTTGGAACTACCTCTAGGCTGATTTTTACAAGTGGAAAATCAAATATTTGACCATTGGTAGCCCCTAAAAATCAAGGATTTAGAAAGCTATGAAAATTCCCAAGGGAGGGAAAAATACCTAGGCAAAAAGATTTTTTTGATAAATAGCATATGTGAGGAGGCAAGACGCTACCAAGTATGCTGGGAAAAGAGACTATTGATTTTCTTTCCTTGTTGTTATGAACACTGCTGAGTAAGTGTAAGGCAAGAGGAATCTGTTGGAGTTGAAGGACATTGTTGAGGAGGAGTTTTCCAAGTTCGCTCTCATGGATTCATGGTCAGGCTAGGGGGTGAATAGGAAAAGTGATTTGGCTTCCCTATTCCAAGGTTGGGTGGAAAGTGGTTGTTCCATTTGTCATTTCAGAAAACTTTATTCAGATATGTCTATCTACCCCTAATCTGTTAAATGTTAATAGAATTATTTATTGATAGAATGCAGTAGTGTAAATCTGGGTGAACAAATCAACTTATACCAGAAAAATGGATCTGTTGCAAATGGGCTGAACTGTGGGATTGACCTTACAGTTTTAACTGTAGGTGTCGATCGAAACTGTATCTGCATCATGGTTAAGCATGAAATTTTTAAAGAACATTGTCCAATCGATGCTAAGAATCCCTACCAATTATGTATTGTACATGAATCAGAATAATTATTTCTTGTATATTATGTCGTCTATGAATATGTTCAAAGAGTTGTTTCCTTTTGAAAGAGAAATTGAGGCCTATATATGTACACCTATATTTTATGCACATAGTCGTTTCACGGTAGGAACAATAAGCTAGTTTTATGTGTGTCGTTATATATATATAATATTTATATGCATGCTTCTATGTATAGCCTTATTCCTTGAAGTTGAGACGAACTACCCATGAATTTATGGTTACTGGAGAAAAAATGAAAAGTATAGTGTAACTGTTATAGCATTATTGTACCTCTTTAATAAAGGGTTATTACAACCAGAATATTTTTATCATACACAATCCTCTGAAATGAAACTGATATTTCAAACAACCTCAAACGAAATTCAAAAAATCAAACTACTTGCTAGTAATTAAAGAGAACAAATAATATACATTCTGTAGCCATATTTTCTTTACGTTACAGACAAACTCACCACAGTAAAATTGAAGGGGCAAAGCAATGGAAATAAACATAGGTTACAATACATGATATTGATATATATAAGAAAATGATTTTGTGATCCAGGAGCATCACAAATATCAAGCGAGCGTGGAGCAAGCACAACGTATTCTTCAGCACATGATAATTGCCTGAAAATATTTTTGAAGTTGATGCGCCAAATATTTAATGAAGCCATTTATGAAGGAGCACCTTTGTATATTATATTGTACCTTGAGCGATTCACTCTCGTCCTTAGTAGATAGGAGGCATTTAAACTAGTTAATGCAGGTAGATAGACGGGAATTCATAGATTAGACAGTTTTAGAAGAAGGAGGGAAAACAGATATAAACACCCTCATTGTACATTGTAGAAAAAGGCATGATAGTTGAAGCAGGAAGAGAACAGAAGAGAAGTAGAGAGCTATAGAAGAACATCCATGTATAGATCTTGAATTAATAGAAGACGTTGATTCAAATCCATCGTTTTGTGTCTGTTCTTTGTGGGTTGATGTTAATGATGTGCTCATGAGTGTTTGTTTTCCTGTTATGCATTTGCTTTATTGTTGTGTATGTGATTTCATGTTTGAGTCTCAATATGAGAGAAGATGAAATGAGTTTCAACTGTTTCTCTATTTGAGTGAGGATTCCTGCAAGGATTGTAGTGGAAAACATCCACAAGGAGTGCATTGACGGAGGCTCGGGTAGTTTAACTCTTGTTCTCGTTCACCCAAAACTGAAATTGGGTTACTGAAGCCGTGCAAGGAGTGCAAAGGCTAAGGAAAGTCTCAGTTGTGAATCTGAGCAGAAGCATTGAGAGACCACTACTGCAGGTGCGTGCAGGGTCAAAGGATTTAAACATTTGAGGTGTTTGAAAGGTCGTCGCAAGGAGTGCATGGAGGGAAAGTGAGTGCAGAGGAGAACTTAGTTCTTTTCAAGAAATCCTCAAGGAGGAAGAAACCGACGGTCAGGATCTTGTGGAGAGGATTGGCGAAATCCTGCCAGCCATCAAATCTACCAGAGAAGCGAGAAGGTTACAGTTGCGTTCAGAGTTCAAGCTCAGGAGACTATGAACCGTAGGATATTCACAAAAATATCCATCAGTTGTTGGATCGACCAGGAGTTGCACGGAGTTTAAGCTTTGTGAACAGGAGGAGGAAAGTCCCAATGAGAGGCGAGGCCATCGGGATTTCGACATTTGTGAAATCGGGAGTCACGAGGACGAGTGATCGGGAATTTTCAGAGTGAAAATCCCGAAGTCAATCTGAGTTGTCCATCTTAAGGAGACAGGTGGTAGTCATCGAGAGACCGTTGGTGTTTCAGTGATTGGGGTTCTAAGTTGACAAAGGAGTTGCGACATCGGGCATCAAGAGTCTCGAAATCCTGACGTTGAATCAGAACTGTCCATCTTAAGAGGACACGTGGTGAAGATCTAAGATCTCGGAAAAAGTCCCGAAAGGAAAGACTCCATCGGAGTTTCAGGATTCGGAAAATTGGAAGTTCTAAGGCCAAAGGATCAGTAAAATCCATATTGGAAACCCCGTAGACGATCAGAACCATCCATTTGTTGAGACACGTGGGCGAGATCGGAAGCCCATTGGCGTTTCGACCATCGGGACTCGCACAAGTAAGTGTTTTGGCTTTGCAGTTGGCGAAACCCCGAGGGTAATCTGAAATGTCCATCCACTCGGGACAGGTGTCATAAATCCAAAGAGAGTCAGCATATCGACAATCGGGAAATCGGATTTCCTGAGGACAAGAAAGTTGGGACATCACAAGTCTCGAAACCCCGGAGAAATCGGGACCATCCATCAGAGGAGGACACATGGCAGCAATTGGTGCCATCAGGAAGAGTCCCAACAAGGAGGTTGTCCATCGGTGTTTAGGTCATCGGGATATCAGGGATCCTGGTAACAAAATGTTTACGCACTTTGAAATCGCGAACTGTGAAACCCCGACGAGGAGGAAGGTGCCACCATGCAACCAACTATCAGCACGTCGGAAAGGAGGGAAGAGCCATTGTGGGAGAAAGCTGTCAGCCTGGTGGAGAATCGCGAATTCTGAGGGTGAGTGCATTTTTGCATTAGAAACCCCGTAGCCCCGACGAGGGATAAGGCTACGGTCACGGGGTAACGGTCATATGGGCCAAAGCCTATAGCCAGGAGGGCTAACGCGTAAAGAGAACGTCAGGATTAGAAGGATCACGAGTCCTGAGGGCATGTGTATTTCGACATTGAAATGCTCGAAACCTCGATGGGAGTTAGGACTGCAGTCATATAGAGGAGGTCACGTGGACCGAGATCTTAGCCTAGAGGGCTAACGGGAAATTGAGAGCATCGGGATTTCGAAGCCAAAAACCCCGATGAGAAGGAATATAAGGCTGCGGTCTTGTGGAAAGTGGTTGCATGGACTAAATTCTTAGCCTGAGGGCTAAGGAAACAAAGGAGCATATTAAGGATCGAGGATCGGCAAAACAAATTGTTTGGACATTGCAAGTGTCAAAATCCCGATTGGAGGAACCCCGACAACAAAAAGACCAGCATTGATTTAGAAGAAAGGGAGACCCAGTGTTTAGTTGTTGTGGGTGGAAAATTTCCCGATAGGGAAATAGGAGAACCTTTCAGTTCTTCAGGCCAAGGAAGGAAGAGAGATCCTACGAGCGGAAGTGCCTGAGGGCGTGCCTTTACATCAAGAGTACCCTCGCTTGAAAATTTTCATGGGCTCTTGTCCATGAGCTCCTACACAGTATATCCATGCTTCTATATCTCCGCTTCATTCTCCTAGTTGGCATCTTCCACTGGATGGCCCTTCCATTTGACCAGATACTCATAGTATTCTTTCCTTTTGGTCTTCTTACTGACTCTCTTGTCCAGTATATGTTCCATCTGTGGCTTCTCTGCAACTAGCATCTGCTTCTGCCACTAAACCTCTGGTTGTTCACCACTTGTTCCTGCTTCCTCAAGTTTATATGGGTATAAATCTGTGACATTGAATATCGGAGATATTTTGATCCCATCCGGTAACTCAATCTCATAAGCATTTTCCCCCAATTTCTTCAAGACCTTACATGGCCTGATTTTCTTCATTTTCAATTTATTGTATGTTCCCCTCAGGAACCTTTCTTTTCTCAAGTGCACTAGAACTAATTCACCAACCTTGAAATGAAGTTGTCTCTTCCGTTGGTCGACTTTGTGCTTATATTCGTGACTTGAATCTAGCAGTCACTACTTCACCTGGTCGTGAAGTTCTTTCATCGCCTCTGCGAACTCTTCGGCACTTGCGCTCTTAGTCGTAGTATGTTCTGAATCCCTTAATTCAGAAACTCCTCTTGGCTACATGCCATACACAATCTGAAATGGAATTTTGCATGTTCTCCTATTCACTGAGTCATTATAAGAAAACTCTGCCTGCAACAATATACTATCCCACTAGCTGTGGTGCTCCATCACCAAGCTTCTCAGCAAGTCTCCTAGACTTCTATTCACCACTTCTGTTTGCCCATCCATCTGAGGATGATAGGCAGAACTAAACATCAAGTTAGTCCCCATCTTCTTCCACAGTGTCCTCCAGAAATGTCCCACGAACTTTGTATCTCTATCCAAAACTATACTTCTGGGTAAGCCATGAAGTCGAAGGACCTCTTTGAAAAATAGATTTGCGAAGTGAGTCGCATCACTGGTTTTCTGGCATGGGATAAAATGTGCCATCCTGGAAAACCTATCCACTACCACAAAGATGGAATCAAATCCTCTTTGCGTCCTTGGAAATCCCAATACAAAATCCATGTTGATTTCATCCCACGGCCTCTTTGGTATGGGCAATGGTTGATAAAAACCTGCATTCTGCTTCCTTCCCTTTCAATGCTGGTAAATTCTGCATCTGTCCACAAACCTCTTGACCTTTGACCACATCCCTAGCCAAAAGTATGACTCACTCATCTTTTCAAATGTTTTATCATGACCGAATTGTCCGACCAATCCTCCATTGTGTTTCTCCTTTAGCAGATTCTCTCTCATGGAGCAATTTGGAATACACAACTGATTGCCCTTGAACAACAATCCTTCCTGGATCATGTACTCTATCCACTGGTTTCTGACTTTGAACTCCTGGAACAACAAACACTTCCTACTCAAAGCATCAGCCACTTTGTTAGCAGTACCCGAAATATGCTTAGTTACAAAAGTGAAATTTTTCATGTATTCAACCCATTTAACATGCCTCTAATTCAACTTCTCCTGTTGAGTCACAAATTGTAGTGCATGGTTATCACTATATAAAACAAATTCCTTTGGAATCAAATAGTGCCTCCATTTTTTCAATTCCTGGATGATGGCATAAAATTCCTTATCATATGTGGAATACTTCACCTTCACTTCATTTATCTTCTCGCTGAAATATGCAATTGGTATGTCATCTTGACTTAAGACTGCTCCTATTGCAAACCCGCTTGCATCACATTTTACCTGAAATGTCTTTTGAAAATCCGGTAACACCAGAATTGGTTGTTCTGTAATCTTCCTTTTCAACAAATTGAAACTCTTCTCAGCCTCTTCAGTCCAGTGAAAATATTTATGTCTCTTCTTCACTGTATCCATCATCGCTGCACTAATTCCACTGAAATTCTTGATGAATTTCCGGTAGAAACTGGCCAGTCCATGAAAACTTCTCACTTCGAAAATATTTCTCGGTGATGGCCAATTTTTAATTACCTCCACCTTATCTGGATCCATCCTCATTTCATATGCAGATATAACAAAACCCAGATAAATGAGCTATGTCTTCATAAACGAGGATTTCTTCATGTTTATCAACAACTTCTCCTGCTGTAGCTTCTTCATTACTATAGCTAAATGCTTCAGGTGTTCTGCCTTTGTCTTGCTGAAAATTGAGATGTCATCCAGATACACAATGAAAAACTTCCCGATGAATTCCCTTAGGACTTCATTCATTAACCTCATAAAGGTACTCGGCGCATTTGTTAATCCAAATGGCATAACAAGCCATTCATACAAACCTTCATTTGTCTTGAATGTTGTTTTCCATTCATCACCTTCTCTCATGCGAATCTAGTGATATCCACTCTTCAAATCAATCTTTGAAAAACAATTTGCTCCACTTAATAAATCCATCAAATCATCCATCCGTGGCAATCAAAACTTGTACCTGATGGTTATCTTGTTGATGGCTCTTGAGTCGGTACATATTCTCCAACCTCCATCTTTTTTTGGACTAAGTATTGTTGGAATGACACATGGACTCAAGGTTTCCCTGACCAATCCTTTATCTAACAAATCCTGGACTTGTCTTTTGACCTCTTCATTCTCCCGCATCGTAAATTTGTACGCATCTTTGTTTGGCAAACTGGCTCCTGGTATGAGGTCTATATGATGACTCACACTCCTCATCGGTGGCAACAGACGAGGTAATTCATCCACCACGATGTCAGTGAACTCTTCCAGTAGTTCTTGAATTTATCCTGGCAAATCATCTACTCTCGTGCTATTCAAAACGATCCTTGGTTTCCTGAACACAAAGAATTGTGGATCTTCTTTCTTCTTCACCTCTGTAAGAATATCCTTCCCACTCATGAGGAGTACAGTATTTCTCCCTTCTGGTTTTACCTCCTTATCCTTGATCGGAAGAAACATATGAGTTTTCCCATTCTTCTCTAAGGTATATGTATTCATCTTCCCATCATGAATCACATTTCTATCATATTGCCATGGTCTGCCTAGCAATAAATGACAAACATCCATAGGAATAACATCACATAGTATTTTATCACTATACCCTCCTATTTTGAATTCAACTAAACACTGTTTAGTGACATTTACCTGATGTCCCTTCTGTAGCCATGAAAATTTGTATGGAATCAGGTGATCAGTTGTCTCAAGCTCCAGCTTCTCTACCATCTCGGTCGAAACAAGATTATTTGTGCTACCGTTGTCCACGATGACCTTGCATACCCTGTCCTTGGTTTTGCAAGCAGTTCTAAAAAGTCTATTTCTTTGAGCTGAGTCCTCCACCTCCTTCTCAAGTATTAAGAGAACCTTGCACATCATCAATGACCTTCTGCCTTCAACATCTTCTGCTTCAACATCTCACCTCTGTGCCTCGATGATGTGAGTCTCTCCACTGTCCTTCTTTTTCTCTAGGCACTCGAATGACCTGTGCCCATTTTTCCCACACGTGAAGAATGTGATTACTCCTCCTCTTCCTCTTCCTCTACCTATAGTACGAGGAAACCTATTATTATCAGCATATCCTCCTCTCTGTTGTGTATGTTGTCCTCTCTGTGAACTTCCACCTCTCTCTGTTCGAGTCTGAGGTTTCTTCCAGTCGTCCCTGGGCTTCTGGTATTTATCTTGGTTAACCAATTTTCCTTTGGGTTGACTTCTTCCTCAGCCTCGCTGACCTTGCTTACGGCTCAGCTACTCTTCAGCTTTCAAAGCCATTTGATATTCATCCTCCACCGTTCGGATGGTTTCCATACTCATCTCATCCTGGATATCATATCTCAGGCCATTCATATACCTGGAAAATTTCTCATCATCGCTCTCCCGATGACCTGCCCTGATGTTCAGTCGATAGAATTCCTCCGTGTATTCTTTTACTGTCATCAACTTCTATCTCAGGTTCTGCATCCTCCTGAACAGAGTGATTTGATAATCTTTGGGGATGAACTTTGCCTTCATCTTTGCAATCATTCGATCCCAACTTTTAATTTTCTGCTTGCCCTTGCAGCATCTATCTGCTTGTATCTCGTCCCACCATAATGTTGCGTGTCCCTTCAACCTCGTGATAGCATGCTTGACTTTCTTATCCTCTTCGACATATTCATAATCGAAGTATGTATCCAGAGCTCTAATCCAATCTAAAATCTCTTCTGCATCCAGATTCCCCTCATAAACTGGGATGTCCATCTTTGTTTTTGCACCCATCCGTGCAATAGCTTTGATTAGACGTTCATTGGCTGCATCTTCTGCTGGGATTTACTCTTCTCCATGTCCATCATCATCTTCATTTTTGGATTCACTGATATCTCCTGCATCATCTTTGCACCTTTGTGATGTCTCCATGTCCTCCATTCTGGCACGAAGATTACGCACTTCTCTCTCCATGTCTGGATTCTGCACTTGCCTACCCCTACCTCTGGGAGTTTCTCTTTCCTCCCCTGAATCGGGTGATTGCCTATCCCTACTCCTCGGTGGCATGGTGAAATTCTCCTTCTCCCTGCTACAGAAAGAAAAGAAGTTTTTCTACGCTCTGATACCACTTGACGCAAAGGCGCGCCCTCAGGCACGTCCGCTCGCAGGATCTCTCTTCCTTCCTAGGCTCAAAGAACCGAAAGGTTTTCCTATTTCCCTATCAGGAAATTTTCCACCCACAACAACTAAACACTGGGTCTCCCTTTCTTATAAATCAACGCTAGCCTTTTTGTTGTTGGGATTCCTCCAATCGGGATTTTGACACTTGCAATGTCCAAACAATTTGTTTTGTCAATCCCCGATCCTCGATACACTCCTTTGTTTCCTTATCCCTCAGGCTAAGCCTTTAGTCCATGCGACTACTTTCCATAAGACAGTAGCCTTATATTCCTTCTCGTCAGGGTTTTTGGCTTCGAAATATCGATGCTCTCAATTTCCCGTTGGCCGTCCAAGCTAAGCTCTCGATCCACATGACCTCCTCTATATGATTGCAGTCCTAACTCCCATCGGGGTTTCAAGCATTTCAATGTCGAAATACACATGCCCTCAGGACTCATGATCCTTCGAATCCCGACATGCTCTTTACGCGTTATCCCTCCTGGCGATAGGAATTGTCCCATATGACCGTTACCCAGTGACCATAGTCTTATCCCTCGTCGGGGCTATGGGGTTTCTAATGCCAAAATTCACTCACCCTCAGAATTCATGATTATCCATTAGGCTGACAGGTGGCTCCCACAATGGCGCTTCCCTCCTTTCTGATGTGCTGATAGCTAGTCGCATGCTGGCACCTTCCTCCTCGTCGAGGTTTCGCGGTTCACGATTTCAAAGTGCGTAAACACTTTGTCACTAGAATCCCTGATATCCTGATGACCCAAACATCGATGGACAACCTCCTTGTCGAGACTCTTCCCGATGGCGCCGATTGTTGCCACGCGTCCTCCTCTAATGGACAGTCCCGATTTCTCCGGGGTTTCGAGACTTGTGATGTCCCAACTTTCTTGTCCTCAAGAACTCCAATTTCCCGATTGCCGATATGCCGACTCTCTTCGGATTTCTGACACCTGTCCCGAGTGGATGGATGTTTCAGATTACCCTCGGGGTTTCACCAACTGCAAAGCCAAAACACTTACTTATGTGAGTCCCGATGGCCGAAACATCGATGGGCTTCCGCTCTCGCCCATGTGTCTCAACAAATGGACGGTTATGATCATCTACGGGGTTTCCAATATGGATTTTCCTGATACTTTGGCCTCAGAACTTTCGATTTGCCAAATCCCGAAACTCCGATGGAGTCTTTCCTTCCGAGACTTTTTCTGAGATCTTAGATCTTCACCACGTGTCCTATTAAGATGGACAGTTCTGATTCAACATCGGGATTTCGAGACTCTTGTTGCCCGATGTCGCAACTCTTTGTCAACTTAGAACCCCAATCGCCGAAACACCGACAGGCTCTCGATGAATGCCACTTGTCTCCTCAAGATGGACGGCTCAGACTGACTCCGATATTTTCACTATGAAAATTACCGATCACTCATCCTCGTGACTCCCGATTTCGCGAATGCTGAAATCTCGATGGCCTCGCCTCTCGTCAGGACTTTCCTGCTCCTATTCACAAAGCTTAAACTCCGTGAAAATCCTGGTCGATCCAACGGCTGACGGATATTTTTGTGAAGATCCTATGGTTCACAGTCTCCTGAGCTTGAACTCTAGATGCAACTGTAACCTCCTTGCTTCTCTGGCAGATCTGACGGCTGGTAGGATTTCGCCAATCCTCTCAACAAGATCCTGACCATCAGTTTCTTCCTCCTTGAGGATTTCTTGAAAAGAACTAAGTGCTCCTCTGCACTCACTTGTCCTCCTGCACGCACTCCTTGCGGCGACCTTTCAAACACCTCAAATGTTTAAATCCTTCGACCCTACGCGCACCTGCAGCAGTGGTCTCTCAATGCTTCTGCTCAGATTCACAACTGAGACTTTCCTTAGCTTGCGCACTCCTTGCATGGCTTCAGTAACCCAATTTCACTTCTGGGTGAATGAGAACAAGAGTTAAACTACATGAGCCTCTGTCAACGCACTCCTTGCAGACATTTTCCACTGCACTCCTTTCAGGAATCCTCACTCAGATAGAGAAACAGTTGAAACTCATTTCTTCTTCTCTCAGATTCAGACTCAAACATGAAATCACATACATAGCAATAAAGCAAATGCATAATAGGAAAACAAACACTCATGATCACATCATTAACATCAACCCACAGAGAACAGACACAAAACCATGGATTTGAATCAACGTCTTCTATTAATTCAAGATCTATACATGGATGTTCTTCTACATATCTCTGCATCTCTTCTATGCTCTTCCTGCTTCAACTATCATGCCTTTTTCTACAATGTACAATGAGGGTGTCTATATCCATTTTCCCTCCTTCTTCTAAAACTGTCTAATCTATGAATTCCCGTCTATCTACCTGCATTAACTAGTTTAAATGGATCCTATCTACTAAGGACGAGAGCGAATCGCTCAAGGTCCAATACAATATACAAAGGTGCTCCTTCATAAATGGCTTCATTAAAGATTTGGAGCATCAACTTCAAAAATATTTTCAAGAAATTATCATGTGCTCAAGAATACGTTGCACTTGCTCCATGCTCGCTTCAGATTTGTGATGCTCCTGCATCATTTTATTAGTCCTAAGAATAAATGTATAGTCAGATCCATTATTCTGGAAGGGAGAAACCAATTAGTTTTTCCTCTAAGTTGACGGTAAACTCTTGGAGTAAAGGTATAACCCTACTTTTAACCTCTATTACATAGTAACTGGTCTTTTGAGTGCCCTTGCCCTTTATTTAATCTGTGAAGCTATAGCAATAGCGATACAACCATCTTTGAAATCTGATGAACTTCACTGTGATAACCTACATTACAAGTCATAATCGTATTTATGCCCAGGAATCTAGGGTATTCACTCAAGAGAAATAAAGTGGAACCCGAGTACCTTTCTTGTGCAAGGCGTGGTCCAATGCCAACATCGTAACCCTGTAAATCTGCAAAGGATCAGATGTGTTTCTTTTATTAGTGTCAAATCTTAGTTGGGAAAAGAATCTTACAGATAATTAAAGTATTTTTGTAAAAAAAAAAAAAAAAAGGAAAGAAACTTATCTTGCATGGTCATGAAGTGTTGCCAACCATAACCCAAGTCGTCGATACCCAGGGAGGGGATAAGTGAGCTTAAATGACCTGATGGGTACCCTTGTAGTAAAAAAATAGGGCCCCATCATCAGATTTGGTTACCTTCTTATAAAATGTCATTCTCAGGAAAATAGATAAGAAGTAATAACAACACTATAACCTTGCAAAGTAAAAAAACTGAACAAGAGACTGCATGATATGCAACTCTTCAAACAGATTAATACAACAGTGAACACATATTTAATTTCTTTATCAAAAGCCAGGGCGCAAATGGATTTTTCACACATACTGGAAAACGGTACTAACAGGATAAAAGAAAAGAAGACAAAGAGCAAAACAAAAACGTCATACCATTATAGTTACAAACTTATTCAATGTTTTTCATGAATAAGCCTACAAATAATTAAAGATACACATTTTACTATAGGGTAATTACATACTTTCTGAAAGGGGAAACTACAATTATCGACCACCCAGTGGATTGGGAGGTCTACCAAATGGTAGAATTCCTTGAAAATAAAAACCTAGTATGGCCAGGACCGCCAAAACATAGAGAATCCTTATAAAACTCAGAAGAATTCCTCCCCCTGTTGTCGAACAAAGTATAACACACAGGTTATATTATGGTCTTTTTTCCTTTTACCCTACAGGACCTCCTTTTTCTTATCGCTTACTAATGTATCAGTCATGGACTTAGGCGAGAACAAGGGTAACCCCTATGAGTAACAAGAATGATTTATACGCATTTACCTGTATATATTTCCAGAGCTGGGTTATTATAAGTTAGGACGAAGAAACGACTTGCAGAAGACCTTAAAGAAGATAAATGGTTGAGTAAATTAGTAGAGAAACTTTGTTACCTGTTCGATGGGAGTCAGTCAATCCGTTCCTAGTTACCATTCCCACCATTGCCAGAATGGCCCTGCCCACAGTGCATACACCAAACCAGGACCCTTACAGTCATCAGTGGATAAATATCGTATATTGGCTTAGGCGTAAAGGAGAACATAACCATGTTCAATAACCAGAACCTAGGATAGTAGAAGCCTATCAGAGCGACAACTGGTCATATCGTTCCACCGGGTAACGTCTTTCCGAACCATCGACATGTTTCAATGGAAGGACGATAACACGCAGAGTCTCTCGAAAGGGCTCAATAATGGAACAGTAGGACATTGAAAACCCTAGTAAGAACCTTAATTACTCGGATAAATGATAAAGGTATGAAGGATGAGGGAGACATGTGATGAGGACCAAGTTGGCATTACCAGAATGGATGAAATTGCCAACTGAGGGTTTCAAAAGTTGCACACATAGAACTACCATTAAATGATAGGTACGAAGCCTTATTTACCTTCTAACAGTCGACTGGTGTTTCACATCAAGAAATGGAAAATCAAGTTTATCCTTCAAGTCCTGAACAAGTGGAAGACTTGTACACCCCAAATGTATTTTGTTTTTACCACAAACCTATCGTTTGGAAAGGCTCACTAGAGTATTGTCTAGTTAAGGCAAAGATTGTTAAAAGGATTCGTTACTCAACCTCTATTGAGGAATAGGCTCGGAGTAAAAAATAAGTCTCTTAGTTACCGTTGTGGGATAGGCTCGAACCCTGGTCTTATATGTGTATCAGGTGAGTTAAATTTACAAAGTGGAAAATCAGAGTAGTCTGATGTATAAATATAGGAAAACCCTTAATTAAAGAAAGATTTTTGGATTGTAATTTCTAAGTCTTTTTCTATGTGGGCACTATGTACATGGGAATAGGTTGACATCAAATAAATTGTTGAGACCTTAGTGGTTTACCTTGGCAAACCTCCTAACCATAGCAAGTTAAATTGGTATAGGAGTTTAAGTTATTCCATCAATGCAGTAATGGGAAATATTTTTGTTTATGGAAAATTTGTGGAGATTTGGGTTTATTACACCTCTCCCCACTAAAATATGTTGCACAAGGTGAAGCTCCAACTCCTCTATCAATGTCATCGATAGTCACCTCCTATTGGGACAATGCAACAAAGTTGCCATTTTTCACTAGGCTTTGGGTCAATGATGAAATAACTCATTGTACCTATTTCAAGCTCTCTACAACAGGAGGATGTTGGGCAGGGGGGTCAGGCCTTCTCTTGGGGGGACGAGGACCTAACATGGGATCATGTTTGGAATGCCATTGATCATGTGTTGACCCTTGACCCACCTCCTAGAACTCACCCATGTCAAATTAGTTTACATGGTGATCCAAAATAAATTTTGCCCATAATTTTCTCAAACAATATAAGGGCACCTCCTTGTTATTGCAGGGAGGTTTATCAAAAACCATATACCACGTATCCATCCATTTTTTACTAATTTGTGGATGGATACACAAGTCAATACAAATGTGCTTTTTGGTCAAAGGTAGTTGTTTTCCATTTCTAGGATCCCTAAAAATAGACAATAGTTCTTGTTTTAAAATACCCTTGTCTTTGACTTGGTTTCTATATAATCCAATGTTCTGTTACTCAAAAATTATTTCCCTATACTTAGAAATAGAATTCAATGCCCCTTCGGAACTTTAAATGGACCTCACAATGATGCCCAAAGAATTATCCAACGACATTATTTGATTATGTGGTGCCCCTTAACTGATCTACAAGTGTTTTTAATGTATCCAACCCCTAATCAATTTTGGTGTTTATATTGGGTGGTTGTGGTGGGTTTGGGTGTTTCTCTCCTTGGTCTATTGGTGGACAATTTACATTATCATCGGGTTCCATTTTGTAATATACACTGCAGTTTAATAAGAAAATTTAATAAGTGGACTTATGACCAAGGTATTACAAATAACAATGTTATTTTATCCCAACAAAATCATTAACATAATTTTGTATAAAACAAAGGAAAACTATGTGTTATATTTATAATGAACTTGAAAAAAACCTATACAAGATTGGTGAATTGTTGAGAGATTTACATTCAAGTATTAATTATGTGCATTAGTTATGTGTAGTTATGTGTAGTGAACCTTTCTAATAGTTTTTCAATTCCATTGGGATTTACATCCATAACCTATCACTATTTTCTGGTTTTTTTTTTCAAAACCAAGAAAGGAAATGAGAAAAAATCAACCATACATTTCTTGTGATGGACACAGTGGAAAGATCTTGGGCTTTGCTCCTTTATTTGGCCTATGGTTTTTCTTTCTCAATGAAGGAAATTCACGAGGCATGGTGTGAAAATGAGCACAAAATGTTCCCACAGTACTTAAAAAAAGGGCACGACAAGAACACTGTGTGTTCCTGTTAAGAACACACACAGAGAGTCCTATTAGGAACATGCACGCGTTCCTAAGAACGTGTGTGTGTTCCTGCCAATGAACCTACGTGGAAATCTTGTTGGAGGTTTGAGCATTTCCATACCTATAGGATTAGGAACGCGTGAACATTATTAATAAAGCACACATGTTTGTGCGAGTGCACATTCGTGCTCACCCCCTTGCCACTTTTTCAGCCACCAACTTCGTGCACTCACCCAATATTGTTTCACTCGGCACATAAAGTTGGATTTCATTTCATTGTTATGGCTATAAATGTTAAGAAGAATAGACAATCAAGATTGCAATTCTGAGTTTGTTAGAGGAAAAATGTGATGGGTCCAATCAAGAATCCATAATATAATGAATTTGACTTATTGGAGCTAAATTTTTTTTTTATAAATGATATTAAAAATTTGTAATATTTTATATATTTTTTAAATAAAAGGATCTATATATTGTCAACAGTGCCTATCATTACATTAACTATAGTCTGCCACCTGTCTTGCCACGGTAGGGAAACTGATACAGGTGGATTTAAAAATAATGTAATTATTTGAAGAAAACTATAATTATAAACGGGTTGCCATGACCGACTAACATACATCGTAAGGCAGGGAGTTTGCCAATATTTGCATAAGTGACAAAACTAGAAAGCGAACAATAACTTGGAGGAGCTAATACATATGCAAACTTAGACTTCCATTAATGTTGTAATTTGGGATGAACTTTTTGGCCTCAAGTCGAGCACCATTTGTTAGTCGGAGATTCAATCATGGCGTCAAACAGGAGGTCCATTCTCTGGCCAAGAATTCATTGATTGTGCGTTTGGTCATCAGGCTTCTGTCGCATTTCAAAATGAGTTGAGGATTCTCATCCAAGAGTTGAAGAGGGGAGAGATGAGGTGGCTCCTCCTCTGAATCTTCATCCATAGCCATTGGTCGGTTCTCCGCCTACCAACTAGGATGAATTTCTTCCTCCAAAATACATCCACCAGTGCCAAAACCATGAACATGTGTGTGGACTCTGAGAGGGGTGATTTCAGGATGGAAACTTAGTGGAGGAGTATTCTCCTCAAGGAGGGGAGTTTTCTCTTCGACAGGGAAACTGTCGAAGTCCATTGTAGGATTGGAGGGGGGTGGCAGGGGTTGTTGAGGCGGTTCAAGTTGTGGGTTTGGAGTGCTTGTGGTAATTAGAGAAATTTGAGAGGGGTTGAGCATGTTGCATCTGGATGGGGCGTTGTAATACAACAATCCCCTTCTAGATTTTCCACTCTCTCTTGGCATGGCGTAGGGATTCTGGGTGGGACTGTGAAGGAAGACCATTGTAAGAGTAGTGGCGGGAGGCCAGAGGTGCGAGAGCAAGAAAGACTCGAGGAGAAAAAGAGTTTGCAAAAATGGTAGAATGGTAGAGCACTCAAGGACAGTAGCCTTCATAGTGCCTTGCAAGTTAACAGGGATGGTCTCCATGAAAGAAGAGAGGACAACTCTCCTAGGCCCAATACCTAGCTTTGTACACCCATCTTGGTTCACGCAAGGGGCCATTAAACCTGCAAGGATATCCCAATGCACTACCATAACTCCTAACTTAGTGCGGGTCATTCAAATTGAATGGGAAGGAGGCTGACAATTGGAGTTAATAACACCCACTGTTGCCAATTACCACATTTCATCTACTAAGAGCTACCTATCACCCTAGATGAGATTAAAACTTTATAATATTATAAACAATAACAATATATAATAAAATAAGAAAAAAAAATTATAATTTTTGAAAATACATAATTTGAAGTAAAAAAATAATATAACATAAATAATAATAATAGAATGTATATAATTAATACAATCATGTAAATAAAGTGATTACATATTTTTCAAAAATATTAATATAAATAAAAGTGTATCAACAACTTTTACTTATGTGTGATTGTGCTAGTTATATATTCATTAGTAAAATCATCCTATTGTAACTAAATTTTTGAATTACTTTAAATTATTCTTTAAAATAATATTATATCAAAATGTCACCAAGGAGTATAAATCACTTGGTGATGTGGTTAGTTCAAACATGACCTAGCCCATGCCCAATGCATTTGGAGATCATCCACCATGACATCACCCTTAGCATCACACTTAAACTCAACAAACACTGATTTGAAAGGGGTATATACTAACGGTGGTAAAATCCTTAAATAGATAATCCACCAAAACGTGACATCACCTAAGCATGAAAGTGAAAAAGTGATTTGAAATGGGTGTATTACGGGTGATAAAATCCTTCCTTAAATAATTTCCAAATATTCTCCATTCCTTATATGTGCCGCACATTCTTATCATTAAAAGTACTTTATTTCAGATAATGCCTATCAACTTAAAATTTTAAAATCTTTTTAAATTGATCATATAAAAATTAGATGTTAAAATTTAAAAAAATCATATAAATTAAAATTGTATTTAAGTGTCTATCAACTTGAAACCTTAAATTTTTTTAATATTGATAATATAAAAAATAGATGTTAAAATTTAAAAAATCATATAAATTAAAATTGTAAGAAAATTAATATGAAATTTATAAAAATTTAATGAATAAAATATGTTAAAATCTTTTTGATATGGAAAAAAAAACCAATTCACAATATTAAATACTTTTCATATTAAATACAAATGCTATTTACAAATAATACACTTAAACAAAATAAAAAATAAAAATTATTATTTTTAAAAAGAAATTTATGAAAAGATAAAAAATTAATTTACAATATTAAATATTTTTTATACTAGTAATAATCATTTTATAAAAGTGGTTGATATAGGTGTATCCACGTTACTAGTTTGGGAAAGTGAAAAATGACATCGATCTATATCAATCACTTTTATAAAGTGATTGTTGCTAGTTTACAACTACATATGCTTGAGACTGCCATTAATATATTAAGACATAATCAATATATTAATTAAATATTACATTTATGTAATAATATATAATAATAATAATAATAATATATTAATACAAGGAATACGAATGCAAATCTTGTTGAACCTATAAACTACCAAAAATAGATAGTCATGTCCCTTCCTAATTGTTGGAAATCCACCCACAAAATCCATGGAGATGTTATCTGAGGGTCTAGTGGGTGCATGTCATGGATGGTATAAACCTTGCTTTCTATTATTGGGCTTGATGTTACAAAAAATTATGCATCCTCTAATGAAATGAGCGACATTTTATTACGTTATGGGACAATACACATACTTGCATAAGTTGGCAATTGTATTCCTAACACCAAAATGTATTACAACCTTGAAGGAGTGAGCCTCTCTGATAAGATGCAATCTTTCACCTTTAGGGACATAAATATTGGACAAATTGTAGAGAAACCCATTCTAGAGATGATAGTCATCCTTAACATCACCTTTTTCGACACAAATTTGGCCATGTAGTTGTTCAAACACCTATTTAAAGTCCTCATCTTCCATGTATGCCTCTTTATATGCATCATGGGAAAAATGATAAATGTGCATAATAGTTCCCAAAGTTGAAATCTTCGATGTGGGTGACCTTGAAATCATTCCCTCCAACTTATTAGTGTTTATTTTATTATATTTGATGACTAGATGAAACTTTTACAAAAGCCACATTCAATTATAGTGTTTGGTTTGTTGAATATTACTCTGGGCTTGCAAATACTATAGTGGTTGATGATAAATATGGATAATGGTTTCCTTTCCCATTAGATAGTGCCTCCATTTATTAACATATTGAACTAAGGCATCGAGTTCTTTATCATACGTAGGGAAATTCAGAAGTCCACCATGAAATATTTCATAATGATAGAATACTAGCTTACCTCCATGCATCAATTCCACTACCATAGCATATCCACTTGCATCTATATCCACCTACAAAGGATTATACAAATTAGGACATGAAATAACTAGTGCTTAATTTATCCTTCATTTCAACTCATAGAAAGATTTATGTTAATTCTTTCCCCACTATAAACTTTTACCACTAACTATTATGGCATGAAGTGGCATAGATATAATTGAAAAGGATGCTATAAACTTCTATAGGTACCACGCTACCTCAAAAAATCTCATGAATTTAGTGATATTAGGAGGAACTAACCACTTAAGGATGGCCTCCATCTTTGTGGGATATATCTTTAGTTCCCCTACACCAATCACATACCTCGTCGAAATACACCAATGACTATGGAGTAAACTCACACTTCTTAAGGTTAGATAGTAGTTGGTGATTTTTCTAATTTTTTGTCACCTACATGAGATGTGGGATATTCTCTTCCCAGGTAGAGCTATAAACCAATAGATCATCTAAGTACATTTTCACAAATGAATCTAGAAAAGGGACATAATAGATCAATAATCGAATGCATACATGTAGTTGATGCATTAAATAAACCAAAAAACATATCAGTGATTCATATAGACCTTTCCTTGTCTTGAAGGAAGTCTTCCAAGTGTCTTCTTCTTTAACTCATACCTAGTGGCATGCCAATTTGAGATCCAACTTGGTGAAGTACTTGGCATGTTGTAACTGATCTAACAAATCATTGATCCTCGGTAGAGGGTACTAATTCTTGAGGGTAATATTGTTCAAAGCTTTGTATTTGATACATATTTTTCAATTCATAATCCTTCTTATCTAGGTACTATGATGATAGGTGAGCCACAAAGTGATTTTCTTGGTCGAATTACTTCCTACTCTAGCACTTGCTACAACGGTTTCTTCACATAATATACTTCCATGATAGACTATCTATATATCCGAATATTTGGCAATGGAGAGTTAGGAAACAACTATATCTCATGTTCCACTTCTCTCTCAGGTGGAAACCCTTTAGGTTAATAAAAATATTCTCTATGTGCCTGCAATGTTAGGATATTTATACACTTAGGAGTTAGTTAAGATCAACTTGGTCTAATGTGATTTTAGGTAGAAGTGTGTTTCTTTAGTATGCATTAGTATGAATTTGTAGTTATGTAATATAATGGTCACAATATGTTCTAGACATAGATTGATCCAATGACTCACATTCTCCTTGATCTTAACAACTATATTGATCCATGGCTTAACAACCAATTGATCCATGATCTCTATTTAAATAACATGGAGGTTCATTAAATAATAATCAATTTTGAGACACTCTCTTGTAAAATATTTTTGTGGACACTTTGGCTAGGGTCGTGCACTATTTCCCTCTTAAAGGGTTTTAACCATGTAAAAAATTTAGTGTTATTATCTTTTATTCATTTATGTGAGAAATTTCGTAAAGTGTTCATACTACGTGGAACACCTTATTTTTTTGATCCATTAGGGAAATTAACGAAATGAAGACCATTTCTTCCTAAGGGGGGGAGGATTGATCCAGGTGGATATCGATGGTCACCCACCTCTTCCAACTGGCTCACATTCTTTTTTCATCCTGGCAATTTTTTTCTATCTTTTTTGGTCCTAAACTTCCAGGGTCGTTTTGAGGCCCTAAACAATGTTTTTTGGGCTCGCCATAGTAACATTGTATATAAAATTAGAGTGCAAAGGAAACATGTGTAGTCCTTAGATATACCTTTCAAATGGGATATCGTGCATCTAAAACTAAGATCGTATTCAAAATTTAGGACCCTAGGAAGTTGATGTATCGACTTACCCCATCAGGGCCCACATGAATTTTGGTGCTTCATCTCCTAGGGTTAGCTTTTTGGATGTATAGGGTATTCTGCTTACATATTGATGCTAAAAAGTCTTGGAGGCCTCATTGTAATGTTCTTACAAGAATGCACGTAGCCTCCAAATCTCTTCTCAAAGATTAGCTACCACCATTTGAGCAAGATTGTTTCATTCTGTAATTTATAGTTTCAACAGATTTGTTTATTGAATAGAAGTTAAGTTTCATTGTATCTCTATTATTTTTTTCTATATATTTGTGTTTCATTTCATTTCACTCATAAATTAAGTTCAATGGTATCATATATGTTTTCTCTTCATTTTTTTCTCTTTGCATGTCCCCAACGAGGCCAGGGTATAAGCAGTTGGGACTTGAATCAGTTGAGGCTTTGCAATATCAGCCTCGTCGAACCCAACGACCACCCATGGGGGGAGAAAAGAGAGACAATGGGGCAATAGATCCCTTTAATTTTTTTCTCGAGGAAGCCCTCGCATGACATATAAACGAGATGATAGATAATTTGCACAAATTCTTCGACGATTGCCAGCAGGCGACATATCTTCTTCGAGCAGAGGTGTCACCCCCTTCAAGATACAAATCAAATTTGATATTCCTATATTTGAAGTTCAAATATATGTGGATGTTGTACAAAAATGGTTAAACCTTCTAAAAGGGTATTTTTCTGTCCATAACGTTTTCTATAGAGAAAAGATTACATTTTCAATCCTTAAGGTAGTCCCCATGTAAATGATTGGTGTGAGACTTTCTATGAGAAAAATGAAACATAGGAATCTACATTATTTGTAGTCACACCCACTTGGGGTTCTTTCAAGGATGTTATTAAGGAAAAATACTACCATGTTGGAAGTTATGATGACTTATATACAAGATGTACCACACTGTGGCAGGAAAGGGACCAAACAATGCCAAAGTTCACCAATGCCTTCCATACCTTATGCACCAAGTTAGGTATCAAAGACTCTAAGAGAAATATGGTGCTCAAGTACTTTGGGGGTTTGCATGGATACATCTAGAAATAAATGGATTTTATGAACATCTTGTCCTTGGGATCGGACTATCGATATGATGTCAAAATTGAGTAGAAGCTTAAACAAAAGATGTGGAATTTTGGGTTTGCGAACTCCTCACAAAATAAGTATGGAAAAGGAGGCCCCAACCCATAGAAAAAAGGATAGAGCAAGGATGAAAATCCTTAGGATAACCATTCTAAGACACAAAAAAATAAACACAATGGGAAGACAAAAAAATACATTGGGAAGTGGTGCGAGTTCCATAATATCCCCTAACGTAACACCGCTGAATGCCCTCAAAGAAGTCATTGGTGGCCAAGGTGAAAGCCTCTAAATCAGATGTGTGCTCTGAACTTGAGTCAGAACCAGAAAAAGGGAGACAGATCATTGATGCAAAACTTAGTTCCATTTTTTCCACCACCAAGGTTTATCCCGATGAACCTGATGAACCAGAGGAACGTGAGAACTTCTTTCATTCAAAGATGTGGGTGAAGGGTACTCCACTGCACTTAATCATTGATAGTGGTATCCAGAAGAACCTCGTATCAACATAGGTTGTCAAGTAGTTGGATCTACTGACAACACCACACCCAATGTTGTACACCATCAGATGGATTTTCCAAGGGAGAAATCTTCGCATCAACCAATAGTGCCACCTTCCTTACGAAATCAAGCCCTTCAAAGATGAGGTATCGTGTGATGACACCCCCCTTGAAGTTTGTGATGTTATTTTGAGACAACCTTATTTATGGAAATGTCATGTTGTATATGAGTCTATTCCTCATAGTGTTATTATTACTTTGGATAGGAAATTATACAGGATACCCAAGGTAGTCCCATCTACTTCCATTTCCTCGATCTCTGCCAAGAAATGCAAGAAGGTCATCTCTCAGACCGGGAAGTTGTGTTCTTCGTGATTCGTGCTCAAAGTGAGCGGAAGGTTGTAGCTACATCCATGGCCTCCACGATAGATTTCTCCATGCAATAGATGTAAGTGGATAAGGCCATGGAAGAATACAAATACATATTCTCCTCACCCACTGGGGTACCTCTATACTATGAGTTAAAGCACTCAATCAATCTGAACCTCGATGCACTGCTACTCAATGGTTCAATATATCGCTTCTCTCTATCATAAAATGAGGAAATTAAGTGCCAAATCCAAGAGATGCTCGAAAAGGGGCACATCCAACCAATCTCATCACCTTGTGGAATTCCAATCGTGCTTGTGTAGAAGAAAGATAGGACCTGGTGACTCTGCATTGATTATCGAGCCCTAAATAAATTCATTGTTAGGAACTGCTACCCAATTCTCCAAATTGACGATCTCCTTGACCAAATCAAGGAATCCAAATACTTCAGTAATATTTATATGAAGTCTGGATATCATTGGGTCCCAATCGAGCATACCAATGTATGGAAGACTACCTTCAAGTCAAAATAAGGTATTTTTGAATGGATCGTCATTCCCTTCGGCTTGACAAATTCCCCAACAACTTTCATGAGGATGATGGACGATATCTTGCAGCATTTCACCAATTAATTTTTGGTGGTGTATTTGGATGACATCATCATCTTCAACAAGATTTGGGCAAAGCACTTGAATTATATTTAGTAGGTTCTGCACACTCTGCAACAACACGAGCTATATGAAAATTTGGAAAAATTATCCTTCGACATGAACAAGGTCTAGTACTTAGGATACATTGTTGATGAGCATGGGGTGCATGTCAATCTAGACAAGATCCAGGTCATTCGTGACTAGACAACCACAACCACATTCACAGAACTTCAAAGCTTCTTAGTCCTTGCAAATTTATATCGCAAGTTCAATTTAGGATTCTCCACATTGCATGGGCCCTTAGCCAAGTGACCAAGGGTGGTGGCAAGGAAAAGTTCATGTTGTTCTAGTCTCAAGAACAATCGTTCTATTATTTGGAGCATTGCTTGTGCTCAGCCCCGATTCTCTCATTACTTGCCTGCAACAGCCTTTTGAGATTGAGACAGATGCTTCAAAATACGATGTTGGTGCAATTCTCACTCAAAATGGACATCCCGTGGCCTATCATAGTGAAAAACTATCAGATACCATCCATAAGTACCTCACTTACAACAGAGAAATGTATTAAATTGTACAAGCCTGCCTCTAGTGGAGGCATTACATTCTCAGGAAGGAGACAATTATCCACATTGATCATAAGCCTCAGTAGTTCATGTAGACATAAGGAAAATTGTAAAATGACCTCCATCAGAAGTGGTCCACATACTTGCAGAAGTTCCATCTCAACATCAAGTATAATACAGGGAGAACCAACTACTTCATTGACTACCTCAGTTGACCTATAGTTGTAGCACTAACCATAGTGCTACACTTCTGAGGACATGAGACCTCCAGATGGCCCCAACTCTATGAAATATATCCTGACTTCTCCACTACCTACCATATGCTGGCCACAAACACAACTGTCACTAATTTCCATCTTCAGGATAGGTTGTTGTGCCATCTGGGACATATTTTCATCCCATCAAGTGAGTGAGTGCAGATGATTTGGGAAGATAAATATATTCGGTGTTATAATAACATTTCTATTGGCCAAAACATCAAAAGGATGTCAACAAGTATATCAGGTCCTGAATGTCCTACTCGATTTACAAACTACCCATTAAGAAACAAGGTATGTACACACCTCTTCCTACTCATGACAGGCCCTGGGAATCCATCTCGATGGACTACATTTTGGGCCTTCCTTCAACCAAGAAGGTAAATGATTTTATTATTTTTCTTGTTGATCGATTTTCAAAGATGGCGATTATGGCCACCTACAAGAAGAGAATCACAAGAGAGGCCATTGCCAAGCTCTTCTTCGAATGAGTGTGTGTACATTTTGGGATACCACAAACCATCATCTCATATTAGGACAATTGGTTCCTCAGTACATTCTGTTCGAGCCTCTAGTCACAAGTGGACACCAAGATCACCAAATCATTGGCCTTCCACCCCCAACTAGATGGCCAAACCGAGGTCATCAATAGGATGATCGTGCATATCTTGCGCATGTACAATTCAAAGAATATAGTCACATGGGATGAGAGTCTTCCCTATGTTAAACATAGTTAAAATAGATCCATACATATCTCAATGAACCATAACCCCTTTCAGGTGGGGTTGGGATTTCAACCACTAGGTCCCATAGATGTTTCACTACCCCTTGCATCCACATAGGAAAAATCGTCCCATGCTCAAACTAAATCTCACAAAGCCACCCAGTTCATTGAACAAATCCAACACATCCGCCAATAGGTTCATGATATTTTTCAAAAGTCCAATGCAAAGTAAAAGAAACGAAATGATCAACATTGGGTTCCACACAAGTTTCAGGTGGGAGATAAAGTTTGGTTGCATTTGCAGAATGAACACCTTGCAGGACCCCATCAAAAGCTTTTTCCACTCCACTATGGACCTTACACCATCACCAAGGTTATGGGTGACAATAATTTTGAGCCCAACATTCCCCCCTTCCTTGGCTTACATCCAATGTTTAATGTGGACCTCCTTCAACCATACTTTCCACCATTATTGGACACCTCAGATATAACAAAACAATTGACACTGATAGAGCTCAACCCCAACTGCATGGAACATGCACCCATTGATCATATCATGGAAAAATGGGTTAATGGTACTCACCAACAAAAGCTTCAACTTTATCATGTTGTCAAAGCGGGGCAACTCCTGCACCAAGGCAAGTGTCTCACTTGGGGCCAAATTCAACAGGAATTTCATCCTCTGGTGGGGGAAATCAACGCAATGGAGACCATTTCTTCCTAATGAGGGAGGATTTATCCAGGTGAATATTGGTGGCCACCCACCTCTTCCAATTGGCTCACATATGGTTTTCATCTTGGAAATTGTTTTCTAACCTTTCAAGTCCTAAACTTTTGGGGTCGTTTTAAGGCCCTTAACAACGTTTTTTGGGCTTCCCACAGTCACACTAAAGATAAGGTGAAGTGTGATGTCAACATGTGTTGTTCTCAGATATACCTTTCCAACAATATATTGTATGCCTAAAAGGAATATCATATGCAAGAGTTACGACCCCGGGAAGTTGATATACCAACTTACCCCATAAGGGCCCACATAACTTTTGGTGCTTCATCTCCTAGGGTTAGTTTTTTGGATGTCTAGTGTTTTTTTATTACTTCTTGATGTTAAAATGGACTAGATGCCTCATTGTAATGTGCTTAGGAGAATGCATGTAGCTTCCACATCTCTTCTCAGAGATTAACTTCCACCATTCGAGCAAAATTGTTTCATTCTTCAATTTATAGTTTCAACAGATTTATTTATTAAATAGAAGTTAAGTTTCATTGTATATTTGTTATTTTTCTCTGTATATCTATGTTAATGTTAAATATATGTGTTTCATTTCATTCCAGTCATTAATCCATTGTCCAACATGGTATCACAACTCATTTGAAGACCTGCTCTTGTTGTAGATCGAGATCTCACACCTATGTTGTCTGATTTCTTTTTTTTGGTATTTATATGCATTTTTGGGATGAGGAGACTATTCCATTGAATCCAAAGCACTACTTTCAGTTCAAAACTCTTTTTTTTTCACTCAGAAATGTTTTCCTTTGCCCAATATATGACCTTTTTTGTCAAATCCATAGGTATAAAGTCTGAATATGCCATTTAAAAAAAAATATGAGCAAATATTTTGTTTTTATTGCTTGTATTCCCAAATTTGTACTATTTCCAATCTTCCTATGCTCTTTGTCATGTGCTCTATGTGATCTCATCAAATTAGAAACAAAGACAAAACATGCATTTTCCAAGTAAGATAATTGAGATCTAACCCCATTATTGTTGATATTCTAAGAAGACAAATACACAATTATGCTTGTTTTTGTATGTGACCATGTTGAAGTTGTTTGCAAGCAAAAACAAGGGTTTTTGGGTAAGTATTTACTTAAGGAAAAAAATTATATATATATATATATATATATATATAAAGTATTTGCCTACCTGGTTGAACGTTACTTTATTTATAAGAGGTCTTAAGTTCATGTCTTTCTTTTTTAAGTTACTTTTTGAAAAAAATCATCCAAACTTCAGTATTTAATACCTTTATTTTAAAATGCATTTCAATTAAGTTATAACAGTCAATTATTATAAAGTAATTTTAATATTGTTTTTTTAAAGTTACTTTAAATTATAAAGCAACTTCATTGTAAAAGTGAGCTTATAGGAAAAGTTAGAGAAGGAGGTGATTTTTTTATTCAACCACCTCATTTTGCATCCATTACCACATGAACCAACATCTTCCTACCATGTGGCAGTTTGGTCACCTTTTATGTCTTTTTAAAAAATGGCATAACTTTTATGTTCGAAGTCCATTTTCAGTGCCATTTTTTTAAACTGCCTATTTGTTTTGAGAGATTTTCATCTAGACAATCAATGCCATCTTTTTAATCCATATTTTTTGTGCATTTTAATATCGATACTTCAAATGATATTTTTCTTATCAATACCAACTACTTCTCTTGGAAATACCATATGGAAGATGTATTATGAAGTAAAGAATTGTATTAGAATTCATTGGGAGAAGGAAAAGCTCCCATTGATGACAAAAATAAAGACACATGAGATAATAAGAATGACCAAGCATGTGGACTAATTATAATTTCCATGTTTATTGATTTACAGTTTCAAGTTCAAGGAATTGAAGACCAAGATGAATCTTGGGCTAAGATAGAAGTTGTATTTGGTAAGAACAATGTAATTCAAGCCCACCAAATTGAAATTCAGATAATGAATTTAAATTCAAATGATTTCCCTTTCCTTGAATATTATTTATCTAGGTTTAAAACACTTAGTATTTTAGTTAAATACTATAAAATTTAAAATAAATATTAAGGATGAATGATGCATATATTTTATTCTTTTTAAGCATGGTAGTGCATATTGTGTCTTTGCATCTACCTTTTATGCCACTAGAGAATCTCTAGGAGGTTGTTACAAAGATCCCACTCTTGAGTATTTTTGTGATTTTTTTATTAGAGAACAATATAAGCTCTTGCAACTTGGAGTGATCGTCACTGCAGGTACATCTAACAAAGCCTTAGTGGCCCAACTGAAAGATAAAACCAAGCATACAAATACACAACATCCTTACAACAAAAAGAAAAACAATGGTCCCAAACCATCTCAACAAAATTCTACTCCCAATGGTGATAAAGGACCAAAATAAAAATAAAAAAGTAAGAAGACTAACCGACATTGCAGTTTTTGTGGGTGAGATGGTCATGTAGATTCTAAATATTTTAAAAGGATGGAATCCTTAGAAAAAACAATGAAGAAGCACAATATCAATCTCGAAAATTCTTTTTCTTACTCTTATTTTCATGGACATGGACTTTCTACTTATGTTTTTTCGTTCAATGCAACACCTACTTCTTCTTCTAGTGTGTGGCTTATTGATTCTGAAGCATATTATTGTATGGTTAAGGATAAATCCATTTTTTCTGCTCTTAATGATTATAACACCAAACAAATATTTGTTGGTGATGATAAATCCCTTAGTTTTGTAGGCTTTAGAGAAATTCAGTTAGATGATGGTCATTTTAATGATGTTTTATGTTTTCTAAGTCATTCTCTCAACCTTCTATCAGTATATCAGATCACTAATTCAAGTGAAGGTAAATCTATACATTTTTCACCTCACTAAGTTGTAATCAATGATTTGAAACATCCTAACCATGTCCTTGGAATCAGAATTGTTGATGATAATACTAGGTTGTACAAATTTGACAAATTTGGGTCATCATATTTTCCATCAATTCTTGTTTCTCATAGTGATGACTTGAGAAAACTTTTCCATAAGTGGTTTGGTCATCTAAACTATCGCTCATTGAAGTGACTATGCAATAAAAATATGGTGATTTGTTTTTCTCTCATTTCTTACAGAGATGGTGTTTGTGTCAGTTGTGTTCTCGGAAAACATCATTGAGATAGTTTTGACAAATGTGCCTCTTGGTATGCCTCAACCCCTTTGCAGCTCGTTCATAGTGATTTGTGTGGTCCTCTTTCTTCTCCTTCTTTATTTGGGTGCAAGTACTTCTTAATTTTCATTGATGACTTCTCCAAAAAAACTTGGAAGTTGGGTTTACTTCTTAAAACTTAATAGTAAATATTTTGACATGTATGTAAATCAACTACAAATGTTAAGAACATATATGGCGATGAATATGTGAACTACAAATTTACAAATTACTGCAACACTACACAAGGCATTCAAATGCAACATGTTGTTCCACATACACCACAAAAAAATGGTTTCTTTGAGAGAAAGAATCACACATTAAAGGAAATGAAAAATTTATGATGCAATCTAAAGTATTAAATGTTCATTATTGGGAAGAAGCCATCAATTGTGCCAATTACATAGTAAATCACACACCTAGAAAAGATTTAAAAATTTTAACACTAGAAGAAGAATGGACTAAAATTAAGCCAAATGTAAGCCACTTATGTGTATTTGGTTGTGAAGCATGGGCTCACATTCTTGATGAAAAACAGAAAACATTATAGCCTAAAAGTGAGAAGTGGATTTTTTTTGGATATTTTGAAGATCTCAAAGGTTATAGACTTCTTCAACCTCATTCCAATGAAATAATCATTAGAAGAGATTTTTTTTGATGAAAATCCCTAGACCCACGAGCCTAATTTAGCATTTGTGCCATCTTCTTTATGTGATCCATCTTTGACATGTGTTCCATATTCTAGTCTTTTTCTATTTTATTATTTATATGATGATAGTGAGGATAAAAATCCACCTCTCCATACTCACCTTCCTACAGATGATTCCATTGAACATGAACTTTCACTAGCACCACTTCTTACCAAGTGTGTTTGTTCAACACAAGAATAAGTTGGTTATATTTTTGGTGATCCTATAGATCAACATCGTACACATTCATAGTTCCAACAAAATTCCTTTTTTTGGATCAAGTATTAGAGACTCGTGATCACAACACATTTACATAATCTTACGACCATCTAGATTGGGACATAACAATGAATGAAGAATATTGTTCCTTAATGATAAACAATACTTGGGATCTTGTATCTCTTCCAAAAGGAAGAAAAATTTCTAGGTGTAAATGGGTGTATAAAACTAAGTATGCATTAGATGGAAGTTTTGAAAGAGATAAGGCCCAATTAGTTTCCAAAGGATTCTCTCAAGTTGAAGGAATTGAATGTAATGAAATATTTTCTCTTATTTCCAAAATGAATTCCATCTACCTTGTTTTATCCCTTGTTACCTAACATAAATGCAGGGAGGTCCATCTAATGGATGTTAAATCCATGTTCTTGCATGGGTATTTGTAAGAAAAAATATACACAGAAAAACCTCCTAGCTATTTTTAGAATGATTCAATTCTTGTTTGTCACATTAATAAATATCTCTATGGTTTTAAACAAGATCCTCAAGCTTGGTATATTAAAATGGATAGATTTCTTCTTGACATCATCTTTTCTAGATGTCATTATGACCCTAATGTCTATACTGAAAAAGTATAAATCCATATCATAATACTTTTCCTTTATGTTGATGAGTATTCAATAGTAGTGACCCTAGAATATTTACCCATGTGAAATCAATCCTTAATAAGAAATTTGAAATGATAGAATTAGGTTATTTGCATTATTTCCTTGGCCTCCAAGTATTGCAAACTAAGGAAGGAATTTCCCTTTCCTAGTTGTTATCATCAAAAAATCGTTCATGGAAATACTAAAAATGGTTGAATAAAGTACCAGTGAAACATACGAATCAACATGTCTCCAACATTAATAGGATTCATTCAACAAGTCAAAAAACTATACAAATGGTTCCCTAACTTTCTACACAATCTCCTAAAGGCCTGCTTGCACACATCTGCATCGGAAAACACAAATGAATCTATGCAAATTGCATGGGTTGCACGATTGTCTCCACATTAAGTCATGTGGATGCAAAAATGACACATTAATGATTTTTTTCAGGCCTCACCCACTTCCATCCTGAGGTGTACCATGAAAAGACACCCAAATCAGGTCGAAATCAAGCCTTGGGGCCATTTATGGACTAGGAAGTACCTCCAGAGAGACCCTATTCACACTATGAACTAGTTATATAAAATCTTGCATGAAGCCTATAAATACAAGATTGGGGCATGAAAACAAGGCAAGAGTTTGATGTATTTTTATGTTGTTGAATTTGTTCTTGAGATTCCATATTTCTCTTAGAGATATTCTTCCATCCATAGTGAGTGTTATCCTTATCACCTCTTGAGAACTTTAGCAAGTAATTCTTCACCATAGTCACTTCATTGTTAGAAGAGGAATAACTCTATATTAGGGACCTCAAGGGCCCTCCCAAGGAGGAATAGGGGACTCATAAGTCCATATATTTCTCCTAAGTGTTATTAATTCAAATACCCTTTCCATTGGTAGTTATTCATTTTTCCATTTTGAGGTTTCATTCAAAGTTCATGAATACTTAGTTTAGTTGTATTTTTGTTGTTATTTCCTTTCTTATTTACTTCACAGTTGATCCAATAGTCAACTCACTATTTTTTGTATTATCTTGTTGATCTAACAATGTAGTTAAGTGCTCCATTTTTCCTCATCCGAGTGGAAAAACAAGCACAAAAGATTGGTGAATCCACTGGGCAGTTGGATCATATTCCTCCCCATTTAGGCCTTTAGAGTGTTTATTTTAATTATTTTTTGTATGCAGGTGTCAAAATCAGCTTAACCCAGCCTCCAACTTGACCAATTGAGCCTCTGAGTAGGAGAAATCATTTTGAATTTTTCTTCCCGCAGCTTGACGATGTTTGTGTGGCTATCAAAGGAACAGATGTGCAAGTCTGTTCATTTTCACTTTTTCTCTATTTCCCTATCACACAGTCTATGCAATATGCACACTCTGTGCATTAGGTGTGACAGTCAGAACTATAGCCCGCTCAAAAATTCTTATTTTCATTGTTTTCAAGAATTTCAGATTTGATCTCACGAAGTAGTTTTAGGTTTACATTTTCAGCACTTTGTAAGGAAACAACAATCACACTTAAAGTTTTTTTTTCATTAATAATTAGCTAACCTAGGCACTAAAAAGGGATAAAAATATTCATAAGTGTTTCCTTTTTTTTGCCACATGGATGGCCAGATTCATCATTTGAATTCTCTTTTTAGTTGTTTTGATTTCACAAACACTTAATCACTCAGGACTAGGAACCAATTTTGGCACCCCGATTATGCTCTTTCCCCATCACTCATTGTGATATTGGGAAATTAGAAAAGGGTATATTTAGAATTTCTATCTCCCTCTAGCAAATCATCAATTATGAGAGGCCAAATCCCACTTGAGTAAGTCTTACTTTTGTTTTTCATAAATTGAAACATAATCTTAAAACTTGTAAAGGACCCATACATGCCCACATGCTTGCAAAATTATGATAGTTTCAAAGTTTTTACAAAAAAATAAAAAAATCTATTTGTGAGGACTCAATATCCACGTGATTTACAATCTAAGAGAAGTTGCATTTTTTTATATTAGACAACATCTTAGGGAGTTTAAAATATCAAAGTAAGCACCCATATGTCCACATTGATAATGATATAGGAATTTTGAATTAATCAAGTATTTTATAAAAACATTTAGTAAGTTAAATTAAATCAATATTTGTAATGGACCACATGATGTCCACGTGCTAAAATCCTGCACATTTAATTATTAAAAATCATGTTGATGCCATTTTCACTATTTTCACACAAAAGAACCTCACCACACACTTAAAGTTTCTATCATATATTTGAAGTCATAGTATGCTCTCCTCCCAATGCCCACAAGAGATCTAGGAGGATAAAAAAGATTCCATATATCCTTGGAAAATTTCCACACCATTTTAATCAATGAGATTGGTTCATGACCCCAATCTCCCATCCCACTTCAAATCCTAAAATCAACCCTTAAACAAACTCATTTTAACCTCCACATGAGGAGAACAAAATAAGTTTGTAGTCTAAGTTAGGATTTTGGGGGTAGCTATCCAAACAACCCCACGTTATCATTTTCACATTTAAAACTTAGAAGTTGATGAATTAGGAAACCAAATATCCTCTAAATCAAGTGTTCCTATACCATAAGGTAGGGGGATACCTATGAAGGGTCGAAGGTGGAGGTATGTTTTGTCTATGTGTGCCTCCTTGAGTCACCCAACTCTTGGAAAGCATCCATCCTATGACCCATTTCTTAGGCCAAAAATCTAAATGTCACACTTGATTGAGGTAACTTGGTTGCCAAAAACTAGTATTTATAGCCAAGTGGCGGTTGTGGGTTGCAATCACACCTCAATCATATTTTGAATGGATATTGAGAAATATCGGCAGTACTTTCGGGATATGCCTCCTTTACCCCTCATTATAATTGATTGTTCATGCCTTCACTAGTTCCTCTTCATGTGGATTCATGCCCCACTATTGAGTTCTTTTGGAAGGCCCAGTGATATTTTTGAGAGGAAGGATGATATATATTTTAGGACACGTGCAATTTATTTTATTCCCCCATGCGGATAAAACCAAACTACCCTACATTTTTGCTTCTTTAGTTGTTTTATGTATCATATACATTATTGATTACATGCATATTTGAATGGCATTGTTGAGTTAGTCCAAAAATCTAAAAAAACACTTTTTCATTTTTTCTCTCATCACACTTCACACACGTTTCTAGCTTGTCTATAATCATAGGGGAACCATAGAATCCCTTTCATTCTAGATGCCTACTAAATATCCCTTTAATATTTGGAGGTATCCCTAATTTGGATGTAACATTGTCTCAACCATCCCATACACTCATGACTGCAATGGATTTAGTATCATCCTTTCTTGGTTCCACCCTTCTCAACACCAACATCCCAAACAATCCACCCACTACTCCTCCATCACAAGGAGAAGGATCTCAACCTTCCTCACAAGGAATAAGTTCCCAACCTTTCTCACAGAGAACTACTTCTCAACCAGCACATACCATGAATGCACCTACTCCCAAATTTCCAACTTGGCATATCTAAATATTCCAGATTTGACCAAGCTCATTGATGACCCCGTCTTACATGATTCCACTTGGCCTAATATGCCCACCAAATTACCTTCAAACATCCCAAGGTTTGAAGGGAAACTAGGTGAGGACTCAACCAACAAAATTTTGCCCTTCCACTTGTGGTGTTTTTCTAATAGCATCATGGAAGATTCCATTCGGTTATGATTATTCCAAAGAACACTCACCAACCCATCTGCCGAATGGTATGTGGATGGGAAATCATGGTTCCATATGACCTTCGAATCACTGGACAAGGCGTTCTTATCCTTCTTCAAAATTACTATTCGCCATGAAACTGGTTTAGATATTCTCTCTAAATTAAAAAAACCCATGACTGTTCACATCATTGATCATATCCATGAATTTAATTGAAGAAGAAGCATCTACAAGGATGGCACCATCCCACAACAAATATTAGACTTGTTTCTTAAATCCCTAGTCCCAATCATAGCTAAATATGTATCCACTACTCTACCTCAAATTGAAGAAGAATCCATCACAAAGGCCCAACATTTTGACCTCATTTACTCCCAATCAAGGTACCTTTACTTTGTATTACCAAATGCTCCTCTCCCTCTACCCTTTGGTCAATATAAACTAGGACCATCACATGGCGTAGATGGGTTGATCAAGTACATGGCTCAACTTAACCCTTATGCTTAAACAGTACCCATGTTTGGGTCCAACCAATATCACCATCCATATGGGGGGAACCCATACTATCCTCCCACCATCCCTCAAACCACTTTTATGGTCCCTCCTGTTGGGCTCTAAAGATGTCCTAAAATATAACCTCTATGCATCATCCGAAGGTAGGTGCAGGCACAAGCTTTTTACTTGTTTCCTACGTAGGTTCTTACCTTTTGTTTTCAATACCCGTCCTCCAGAAATGCAACCCCTGCAAAGGGACAACAATTGTAACAAAAGGAACGATAGTTGTTCCATTCAAATGAACAACATGACCTGCAAAAGGAACAACAATCGTAACAAGGGAACGACAGTCATTATATTGGGATGAACTAATGTTGTATTAATTGAGTTGCAGTACTTGCCCAACTATCTAATTTGTCAATCCAAGGTTCGTAAACTTACGAAGCACACACAAAGTATATGCAAGATTGAGGTGGGACTAATCTAATATAACGTTTAGATACAACTGAAATTGAATCATTAATCTAATGAAGGAAATTGAAACACACGACTTGGAATTGAAATTAATCTAGGAATGGGAAATTGTGCAAATGAAATTAATCTAGGAATGAGAAATTACGTAAATGAAATTAATCTAGGAATGTGAAATTGTGTAAATGGAATTAATATAGAAATGGAGAACTACATGAATGAAAAGAAAATACAACATGTGAAGAGTTGAATGACACGCCAACATATGATAGCTCTCACCAATGAATCAATCTTATATTACAATAATCAAATCAATCTTCATAAAAGAATATTGAACACATGGAAACCAAAACTTTGAATCAAAGCTAAGAATCCCTTTCTTTCAAATCCTAATGACTACTCTCTTTGTCATCCTAGTTACTCAATTTTGTACTACTCTACTTGAATCCTCATGAAGAGAGAGCATTCTCTTTTATACATGAGAGCCTTGAAGATAATATAACCATCTCATAATTACAGGTCCACTATTCTCTCAATTATTTTCCATTATTACAAAATATGATCCCTTCAAATCCTCACACATATTTCTCATACATCTTGGATAAAATATTCCAACCAAATCTCCATGATCTTCTCCTTGGAATGGGCTTGAATTATCTCCTCAAATCTTGAAGTGGTGGAGGAAGTATTCAAGAATTCCTTTTGAATTAATCCTTCTCATATTCCTACACATTACAAAGCTCACACATTTTTGAGATATATATGAAAACATGTCGATTTTCTAACATTTATTCACAAATTCCCTTTTAATACTAAAATGAATAAAGTGGAAAATAATAAGGTGAAACCCAAATGTATTTATGAAAATGATATCATGAAAGGTTAATGGGGTGATGAAATGTGAAGAATAATGAAGGGAAAGGTGGATTAAAATAGGAAATTTATGTGCCCCAACAGCTCCTACTCCCACAATGGGAGAACACATAGTTGCACCACCAACAAACCTAGTGCCAACACCACTTTTAGTCCCATCAATAGCTCCACCATATAACCCCAATAGTGGGGGAAGGACATCAACATCATATAATCAATATGGACCCCATCCACAAGGTAACTCATATTATCCTTTCCTAGGTTCCCCTAAACCTGTTACCCCACCACATGGACAATAATAGGCTAGGGTCAATTTTGTTCAACCATCTCCCATTCAACAAGTTCAAGCGTTTGAATAGTTGAATACGAAAAATACACCCAATCAATAAAAAAATAATAAGAAGATGGGAAATAACAAAAATAACACCAACCAAGGACAAGGGGGAAACCCTCAGCAAAAACAAACATAGTAAGGGGAAACCAGAATGTTTGTAATCAAAACCAGAATGGGGAAAATCCTGAAGGTAAACAACACCAAGGGAAGAAAAACAATATTTTGACTAAATTCACTTGCACCCTTTGTGGTGAATATGGACACTATACTAACTGTTGGCTTCAAATCATTGATTACAAGTGAATGAAAGAAAACATGAACACACAAAGACCCCCTATCCCACAAGCTCCCCCACATATACCTAAAAATTATCTACAACCCCAAACACCAACGGTTCTACAGAACCCAATCTCTCATAAGGGAGTCATCAATACTCAACAAGAGCCTATCCCTACCCCAAAACAGATGGGGTAGTACCCTAACCTAGGTCAAGCTCAACCTAGGAACCCTGCAAATCACAACATCCTCCTCACCACTGAAGAGGAAATCATACTCCAAATATGAAACTGCTAATACAACTTGCCTCCTGAATATACTCCAACCACTTCATACTCACTCCCATTACCAGTAATACAATCTTTTATAATCCCCCATCCTAGCACAAAATCCACCACTTGAGTACCTCATGCACCTCTGTGCAAGAACATACACAACCCACATGCTAGGGTAGCACACAACTATAGCATAGTCGATGACTTGGCTCAATCTCCAACAACCATGTCTATTTTGAAGGTGCTACAAACTTGACATGTGAAAAGGAAGGCATTACTCTCAACATTTGGGGAAGTTGACCCATCAGATACTCATTTGATCACTTTTGATTTGGATAATGCTTAACCATGTCTCCCTTTCCATATCCCAGTCAAGATATGAAACAAAAAAATTCATCAGTGTATCATCATTGAAGGAGCATCCACCTATATTTATATGTCCAAAACATTATCGAAAAAACTCATATCACTTGAACTTATCCCTTCAGATATCACTCTTTGAGCATATGATGGTCATCCATCACAACTAAAGGGCCTCTACCAAAATGTTCTAGTCGAATTAGGAGGAAAAATAATTATGATCGATATTGAATTTATCAATGCCCATCTTGATTACAATATCGTGTTCGAGTGTAGTTACATGTATGCCATGAAATTCATGGCCTCATAAATATTTTGTACCATGATCTACCCCCATAATGGGAGGATTGTCACTGTCGATCAATTAACACATTATGAACCCAATCATTCTGTGAACATAGACAACATTCTTCCCCTCATACATGCTAGCTCGGTTTTATCACCAATTGTTAATATCGGGCCATGAATATTTAAATACCCATCACTTATGGGTTCTTATCAAGGAAACCCCACTCTTCTCCCATCTACAGGATCATATCAAGTCTATGTAGTGTCATCAGATGGTGTCTAGATAGATGATGAAACTTTCAATGAAGGACCCACACCTCAATCTCTCTTAAAGGCCTCCACACTTCCATCTGTGTCTGAAACATCCACAATACAACCTAATCCTGAGCATCCTTTGATGAATAGAAAAATACCAATTTGGAAAATGGTCCCTTAGGCCATAAGCCAAATACCATTCTTCTACCCAACACCAGGCGTGCCATCATATTAGGTCATATCTACCATCACATTATCGAACATGGTGATCACTATCCCAGTATGGTATATATAACCACCATCTACAATACCGATCCATCCCTACCACCTAAACTAGATTTTTTTCCCTCTCAATTAATGGTTCAAACACTAACTCTTCGAACCAGTAACATAGTTGGGGGAAATGATACCAAGAAAAGGGGCACTAAGAAGAAGAAGGGGTCCACCTCTGAGCCTCGGGTTCAACCACCATGCACACTTTGTGCAAAAATTAGACACCCTACCAATCTCTTTCCTACACTGCCTAAATTACGCAATTTAATTCATCTTCCAAAGGAAACACCATTACTTCCTACCCTAGTAGCTACGACCACAACCACTATTACAAAACCTTTTTCATCATGAAAGAAAATTCTGCGCACCAAATTTGCATGTGCCATATGTTCAGAATATGGTCACTATAGTCATCATTTCCCAACTCTCCCTCAATTCTTGGAAACCTTAGCAGTGGTGTGACAAACATCATTTCTTGAGACCTCTTAAGCACCCCCCACTGATGCTAAATTTACTGACATTTTCTATATATCCACGTCAGTAAACGATTTAGTGATACGCCCATGTACACTCTACCACAAAATGTACCATTTTACATATATGTGTCCTCTCATTATAGAATATTGGGGTCGTTGCACGATCACTCTTCAAAATATTTGAACATCCCTTCAAACATCACTTCCTTAGGCCCAGGCTACATCACCCTCCCAGGGTAATCCCATCATCTCTTCTTTGGAACCAAAACTCTTACCTCTGGTACCGCCTACAATATGTATACGATGGCGACCAGAAGAATTCCCACCAAACCCACTGAATTTTCCCGTAACTCCTTTACCTAATATTATACCTCCACCAAGTACACATGACCCACATTCATGTATGGATATATGATTCATTTCATCTAGTGAAGTCCCTCCCTCTCCTCCTGTCAAACCACCCACTCCATCAAAAAATCATGGTCAATCTTCCCCAACTTCTACATATTCCATAGATTCCAACACCATAACTTATTTAAATCATACATCAGTCACCATCACGCCACCCATACTTTTTCATTCCTCTGAAGATCCATTCTTCTCATACATATTTCAATCACATGAAGACATCTTAGAAGCCATGAAAAAATTCAATTTTCCCTGGGATTCCATGCATCATAGATCTTTCTTCTTATCACAAGAAGCATTTCAACCCAACATTGACACCCATGTCTATGCAATTGAAACCAAATATTTTATCCCCCCAGGATATGTGAATTGGTTCAAGAACCCAATCCCTTCTCCCAACGTTTTTGAGTAAGGGAACATGGCCAACATCTTCCCCACAATCAAAATAGACATCTCTGTAAAATATGGTACCATTGAAGAGATCACTCCAATGGGAAAGTCGAGGTAGTCAACAAAATCCTCAAAAAAATGGTACAACAAAAAATCGACAAGAATAAAACCAATTGGCATCACATGTTTCTTTTTTCTTTATGGCCCTATCGCATGACTATCAGGACTGCCATGATGTTGACATCATTTCATCTAGTTCACGGGGTCAAATCCATACTCCCCATCGAGTGTGAGATACCCACATTATGGACTATGATTTAAATACTACCAGACACCAATCTAATGGAGAAATGACAGATTGCCTTAAAGTCCCTCGATGAGGACCAATGATCCTAATTACAAACCAATGAGGAAAAAAATAAATGTTCTAAGGACATCTTCCATTTCCAGGTCAACCTTTTCTCATTTAACAACGACGATTTAGTTTTAGCATACGACATCGCCCATGATACCTTAGGCCATGGTAAATTTGAGTCCCTTTGGAGGGGACCATTCATTATTCACCATTTCCTCACAAAGGGTGTCTACATATTGGATCACCCTGAAGGGGATACCCTCAAAGACCCTGTCAATGGGTTATACTTGAATAATTTATATCCCTAGCTTAGCCACTCTACCTTAGTTTCATTCGTGTATATTCTTGTAGTGTTTTTTTATTGTTTTTTCAACAACATTCCAAAATCACACATCTAATCCTTTGTTCTTCTTTTGACATATGAATCATTCATTGGATTACCACACCAGGTACACTGACGGTGCTAGTTTATGGACTCGGAATCTTACTTTGACAACTTGGGCCATTTACACCCGCATGCATATGATACTCCACTCTAGTGGAAAATGTTTAGGTCCTACCACCAATAACCAAGACGATTACCACATTTTGATTGGTCTCCTCAAAGAAGCCAATCACCCTCATATTCATCACCTTATGGTTCTCCTATATTTTCATCTCATCATCCTACAGCTAAAAAATGTATATTGAGTACGTGATCCATGCCTATTTCGCAAATACTTGCAAATTAGACTTCTATCCCAGAATTTTGAATCCATTTCATTCACACACATTCCTAGAAATCTAAACCAAGTTACAAACCACATGGATAATCAAATACTAGATTGGCATTTATCACATTAAATTCACATACATTTGTAGCATCATGCATCCATAATATCAACAAAATAAGCTACAAAGAAGTGCATCCCACAACACATAAGCATAAAATCAAGAGCATCCTCCAATATATATATATATATATATATATATTTGGCATCATCATCAAGCCCAAGTCTAAAAAAATGTACTCAAAATGTATAAAATGGGGGCTCACAACCCCTATACATACATAGTATAACATCAAAATGTGAGCCATTCCTAGACATACAATCAGACACCTATGGTGCCCCAAACTCTAAAAACCCCCTAGTCAGACGATATGTTAGTGGTCCCCTACCAGATAAGGGAACCCCTCCTCCCGAAGGTAAGTGTCCCATCACCATCGCACCAACTACCACGACATGATGTACCAAATACCTTAACTCATGTATCCCTCCCACACGTTGGTCCAGGACCTCATCATCATGGATATGAGGCTAGAAGGACTCAAGTACTTCTCGTAGTACTCACTCAAATATTTGTTGTAGCTCATCCATCTCTCATTTTGTTAAGCACTAATATTGGCTCATTACCCCTTAATTGGGGCATATTACATTAGTAATGTTATTTTAGTTATGTCAGCTTTATTCCATTAGTTGTAATTATACCTCCTAGTCTCCTATATATACCAAGGAGACATTTTCATTTGGAATCATCTTGTACTTGAACATTTATGTGGGGTAAAAGGAGGTTGCTCCCTAGAAGAGGCTTATTATCTGAAATTATCTCTTTTTCAAGGAGTTGAGTACTTATTCTGATCTTTTTCTATGCTATATTTATATTTGGTTCTTAACATATGGTATCAGAGCTCAAGGTCTTGGGGTTTCGCTGCAACCTCTGAGACACTGTGGAATTTTTTTTATAACTTTGTTTCTACAATGATTCAGAAGGAACGGCTTGGAGGATATTTATCATACAGAACAAGGTACGTTGGGTTAAAAATTCATCCCCTGAGACCTTATACTTTCTAATATATAGCCTTTGTAAGATAGGGTTCTGGAATCATCCTGAATTGAGTCATTGCAAAATGTTTTCTATAAAACGTTTTCTGTAACATTTCAGACCCTAAACTCCAGAGGCTATTCTCATAAATTAGTAAGGTATCTTTGGTATAAATTATATAGTCTAGGTCATGATAGATTTGTAGACACACCCTGTGGAATATAGGGTATCTGACTTGTTCTATTGACTAGTATCAAGCAGGTGTTCTAGGTAAAAAAATCATAAATTCTTCCTAGCATATCCAAATTGAGTTAGACCAGTTGCATTGGATAGTGGACAGCCTGTAGTAGTTCTGGTATGAGTTTCATAATTTTATATCAATTATTTTGTGCAAGGCATGCTATACAAGTGAGATCTCCTAGAAAGGCCAAAAATCAGCAAGTTGTGGGGAAGTTACTATAAATTCCATTTCGCATATCCAATTTTTATCAGACCTGTGGAATTGAAGAGAAACAATATCAGAGACCTACAAAAAATAAAATTTCATACTCAGAAGGGACGAAATTTTAGAGATATAATAAAAGGAAGATTGTCTAGCAGAACCACCTCAAAATCAAGGTTTAAAGTGATACTTGGCCAACATGCCACCAAAAAAGGGAACTTCTACACCAAATAAGCCTCCAAACAATCCTACTTGGACTCTTGATGAAGG
>ML778431.1:547349-593172 GCA_009831015.1 Picea engelmannii
TCCCAGTTCAAACTATATTGCCAAAACTTGACGAGGAAGGAAAAATCATATTGGAGCCTGAAGCCATCACTGACACAAGAATTCTCCAGCTGAGGAATAGATCCATTTCAGAGTATCTCATTAAATGGAGGAAACTACCAGCTAAAGATTCCACCTGGGAAGATGAGTCTTTTATACAAAAGCATCCAGACTTACTCAAGTGTTGTAGACAACACTTGTCTCAAGGGGAGGGGCATGTTAATTCCTAATATTGGCTCATTACCCCTTAATTGGGTCATATTACATTAGTAATCTTATTTTATTTATGTTAGCTTTATTCAATTAGTTGTAATTATACCTCTTAGTCTCCTATATATACCAAGGAGACATTTTCATTTGGAATCATCTTGTACTTGAACATTTATGTGGGGTAAAAGGAGGTTTCCCCCTCGAAGAGGCTTATTATCTGAAATTCACTCTTTTTCAAGGCGTTGAGTGCTTATTTTGAGGTTTTTCTATGCTATATTGATATTTGGTTCTTAACACATTGTAGCTCAGCCACCGCATCTCTCGCAGGGGTATAGGTAGGGCCTACCCCCATATTATATCATTGCGGTGTCTTCTCACCCTCCCCTCATCGCCTCTCTGGCACCAGCTCGGGCAAATTCGGCCTCTGGACCACTTGGTCCAACATCTGGGAAACAAAAAATACACAAGATTTATTAGTCCTATGCAAACCAATAAAAAATTCACAAAAAACCATCACAACACACAAAGTATATCCAAAAACTCACCTTGGTGGTCTCACACCTCCCCTAGAGGTAGAACCATGTCAAGGTATCGTCGAAATTCCATACCCACATATGCAAACTCTAAAATAATCTATGAAATATGCCTCCAACACTGTTCAAAGTGTGATGTAAAATATTGGTCTATCTCCCCACCTTCTTGTAAAGCCAACAAATGCACCCACTTCCTCATTCATGGCTCACATGCAAGTGGTTTCTCCAAAATCACCTGTGGGTGCAACAGTACCACCCTCTCTAGAAATATGTTGCACAACATAGATTCAAACTCAAAATCCCCTGACTACATCGCCTCACATCGGTCAAACTGAGCCACCATACATACGCATATCACATGTGCCCATGCAAATCTCTCCCCATTTAAATATCTCTCCACTATTGATAGGTGTGAACCATAAATCTACTGGTTACCCAACAACCCATATATATGTACAAACATGGCAGAGACCATGTGTGTTAGTAAGGAATCAATGAATGATAATCTGATCAACCACCTAGTCAATGGATCCTAAATAGAACAATTTTGGAGTGCCATCTCATCCACCCTCTCTCCCACAAGTATGCGAGGTTGTGTATCCATCTTCGTACCCCTAAATGGGAGTTTTGTCGCAAAATAGAGGTCAAACTTCACTAAAAATAAGAGCTCATGTCCATGGACCATGAAATCCTGGAGGTTGGTCCTCCACATCCCAACCAAAAACTAAATAACCCCTCTTGTGACCTCACTAGGGAACAATTAAAAAACTTCAGTAGACCTACACGGGCCAACCTCCCCTAAATCTACACATCCCCCCCACATATATACATATTTTCTCCCAGTCCCTCTCTCACCAATGTACCAACATCCTACAATATCATCCCTCACCTATAGCCAACCCAAAAAGAGTTGAGTTAGACCAAATTATCTAAAAAATCCAAAAATAACTCCTAGACATCAATGCGATTGTACCTTAAACAATCACATAATTCTACATGATTGTCTCACATACATGCATGTAGGTATGAATTCCTACATCTCATACATTCATGCATTAACTTTGAAGTTGTTCATTCCATAGTCACATAGCATCGCATAACCATTTCCTTCACAGGCGTGCAAGGCTATGTGATTGGTCACTAGACATCGGTGCATAATTGCATAGGAGAAATTGCCACAGTCACATAACCATGTGCATGATTGTTTCCATTCTTCCCATGCATAATCTATGAGAAACCATATTATACCCATGCAATATTGCACATGTATACTCCATTCTCCCATCCAGTATCTCTTCCCCACTCATAAATGTGGTCCTATGGCCACCATCCCCAAAAACATTAAATACAAAAAATGCAGGAGCTGTTGACTACTCACTAGTAACTCCCACTAGTTGAATCAAATCACCCATGAGCTCTCAAATATTGCTAATTTGTTCATAGAAGTGTACCACAACTCAAGCAATGCAAGTACAAATGAGGTGGCATTGTGGACCACACACCCATATATATGCCCCCTCCCAAACTTCCAAACCTTCGTTAAAGAGCCCAAGAGATCCTTTTTCGACACCATTCACGACAACACGATCCTTATAATTTCATATACATATTGGTATCATCCAGTATATAAGTCTTTTAGACGTCTCAGGGATACCTCCCCTAACCCCGAGCACAGGTATGCACATTCAATATCATTTTTATCAAATAACTATCATATGTTCTTTATCATCAGATGTGTTTCACGTCGGGTGTTTTTTTTTTGCATGAAAGAACTTGTTAAGAAGACTCACATCCAATTCAATTTTGGATGTCCTACAACCCCTTCAAGTATATGTTCAAAACTGGCATGTTATTAATCCCTCTGCAAGCAGTTGCATCTCCCAGTCACATCCTCTAACATCTAACTTTAGGATCACTAGTACTGACTTGGCGGTACCATAGCCTCTCCTGCATTATGTTACTATCAACAAGTAAAATTCCCAGCCACATGAGTCATCCCACAAATATTTTCCCCTTAGAAAATTGACACTTATTTTGTTCCTCCCCCATAGGATCGAGAGTCCCGATATTTTTTTCACGGTTCAAGAGTCCTGATAGTCATCGCAACCAATGGCATTTTTTCACCTGGAAAAAAGAAACCCCTATATCCCTTGGTTGGGGAATTCAAATTTCATAGCCATATGTGCCAAATACCCTTCTAGTGGCTAATCCCCAAATATCCTAGACCCCTTTGTCCCATATCTTTGTTTTTTGACCTATCCTACATCTCTTTGCAGTCTCATCCACTCAACATAGTTTATCCCAATATATGATAGTCCCTCGGACTCTAGATTATGTTTTATGGTTGCTTCCACCAACCCCAACCAAGGGGATTTATTGATTCCAATATATTGTAAACCTCATCCATGTTACTAGTTAATCTACTTTATCCCTAGTAAGTTCTTCCTACCATTTTGATCAATTGATTTCAAAGATCCCTCTGCTTCTTGTAGTTGCACCTCCCTACTTGTGAACATCAACACAAATTTCCAGGAAGATGGTAGTATCTTGAATCCCATTACCTTATCAATGATGAGTCTTGTATGGAACACACATATTCCTCATTGATTCTTAATTTCGTTGACCCCCGTAACATTCAACCTCAACACAATTTAGTTTTTTGTAACAGCCAAAGACATATAAACTTGAAAGGCCATCAATGCATCCAAGTCATTCCTTGATTCAGAGCCAACTCACTCACCTAAACTGTGATATGCTATTATTGATGCCACCAATGGCACTGGAGATATCCACTTCATCAACATCTTTTATTTATACTCATACCTTTTGGTTTCATGATACGAGCATGGGACATGCCCACCTCGTTTGTACAAAGATTTTTATCCTTTTTTAGAAAAAAAATTAGTTCAAATAATGTTCCCCTCTCCCTCCAATTAATTGGCTTTATAGTCCCCTCTATATTGTCTTCTACTCTTCTACACAATGACATCATAGAAAAAATAAACGATGATGTATTTTAGCTATACACATGCTACTAACCTCACACATCATAGGACATTTGTTATCACCAAAAAAATGTTCATAGTAATACTGACAATGGTTGAAGAAAGTACTAGTGCAACATACATATCAACATGCCCCCAACATTAACATGATTCATTCAGCAAGTAAAAAACCTATACAAATGGTTCTCTGATTTTTTACATAGTCTCCTAAAGACCTACTTGTGCACATATGCATGGGCCAACACAACTGAATCTGCACAAATTGCATGGGTTACGTGACTGTCTCTAGAGAAATTCACATAGATGCAGAAATGATGCCTTAATTATTTTGGCTGGGCCTCACCCACTTCCATCTTGAGGTGTAGCATGACAAGATGCCCAAGACAGGTTGAAATCTAGACTTGGGGCCATTTATGAACTAGGGAGTACCTCCAAATGGATCTTATTCACACTATGAAATATTTATGTAAAAGATTGCATGAAGCCTATAAATACAATCTTGGGGCATGAAAACAAGGAAAGAGTTTGATGTATTGTTATGCTATTGAATTTGTTCTTGAGAATCCACATTTCTCTTAGAGCTATTCTTGCATCCATATCAAGTGATATGCTTCTTAGCTCTTGATAATTTTAGCAAGTAATTTTTCACCATTGTCACTCCATTGTTAGAAGAGGATGAAATCTGTATTGGGGACCCCAAGGGCCCTCCCGAGGAGGAAGATGGGACTCGTAAATCCCTATATTTATCTTAGGTGTTATCAATTCAAAGACCCTTTCCATTGGTAGTTATTCATTGTTCCATTTTGAGTTTTCATTTGAAGTTCATGCATACTTAGTTTAGTTGTATTTCTCTTATTATTTGCTTTCTTATTTACTTCATGGTTGATCCACTAATCAACTAACTATTTTATGTATTATCTTGCTAGTCTAAGAAGCTAGTTAAGTGCTCTATTTTTTCTCACCCAAGTGGAAAAACAAGGACAACGCTAGTCTAAGTATGTATGTGACCTTATTTTCTTCTTTCACATGAAATATTGTAAATCGACCCCTTCTCCCTTACAAACTAGAGTCAAACTTATTGCCGCCTGTACTAATCCCAAAGTTAATGTCACTTTGTACCTTCAATTAGTTGGTAGCCTATTATATTTTACTTGTAACCATCCTAATATTTCCTTTTTCATTGGTCTTGTTTCCAAGTATACACAAACATCCCATTAAAGCCATTGAAAAGAAACAAAAATGATACTTTAGTATATCTAAGATTCAATTTAGTTTGGGATACATTATAGTTTACAGGGGCCTCCTTTGTTGATTGGTTTCACTAATTTGGATTGGGTTAGTGATCTTGATGATCGAAATTCTACTGTATGATATGTTTTTCATTCTTGGTTCAAGACCTATCACTTGGGCTCGTAAGAAACACCGAGATTTTTCTCTTTCTTTAGAAAAAGTAGAGTACCGAGTAGTAGTTATTGAAATTCAAGAAGCCTTGTGGATTTGATAGATCCTTTAGGAGTTTGGATTCCAACAAAAACATCCAACCACCCTCTGGTAAAGAAATTAGAGTGCCATCAATTTTGTCAAAGATCCAGTTCAATATTGTAGGATTAAATCACAATCCAAGAACTAATTGTGAGAAGGAAATACTACACTAGCTAATTGCAAAAGAGAGAGAGAGGAGAGATAAAAATAGAATCAATCATCACAAATAAGACACTAAGAAACCAACTCTAATCACAATGTATTAATCATTTATAATGAGTATAATATATAGGACTCTCCACACAAGGAGTAATGTGCACTAGGTTGGGATTTCCATGTGCATGCTCAAGTAAAAAAGTAACTTCTCCCAATAAAAACAATTAACTAAAGTTAAAAGTTGCTAATAATAAGAAAAGGTAAAAAATATATGTGTGAAATTAGTGAGAAATCTACATGAAATCAACATGCATTCCATAATAGAAAAAATCTCCTAGAATAAGACTATAGTCCAAGAATGGAACTAAATTCCTAACTGAGTGAGAATTTTCTAATTATGGAAAGTCACTAAATAAGTGAAGTGAGATAACTCAAGTGTTAGATGGATAATGTGCACTTCCCTAGGAGGATAATATTCTTACTAAAGTGCGCTCTATAGCCATGAAATACAAAATATCTCCTAAAATCAAGGAAATAGGAATTATCTTCTAAAAAATAGGAAATGTTCGAATGGTACCTAAAAAATAGGAATTGGCCTAATGGTAGCTAAAAATAGGATTTTTCCTAATGATGGTTTATGATCCCATGGTTTTGGAAAACCATGGTATTACATATAGGACTCCACCAACTAAAAATATACATGCTATAAATAGAAATGCTATAAATAATGATACTCCTAAATAGTAGGAAAAATGGAAAAAAATTAGTATGTCACTAAGTATGTAGTTGAGCATGTACCCCAACACCCCCTCTGAAACACAACCAAGGTGTGAAAAATAATGAATCTTGAAAATATGAAGCCATGTTAGGTACTCATGTACAATTATAGATGCATAACAACTGAACAAAAGTGAGGTAAAGAGGGAAAACCTAGTGGGAACAAACCCCCACCTTCAAAATATGTTGCTAACAAGAAAAGAATAATAACATGGTTGACTGCTAATATAATGTATCCTTCACTCCCATAATGTCCCTCAATGAGACAAAATTTTGTTCGGTGAAAGGATTAGTAAATATGTCTTCCACTTCCTCTAAAGATGTACAAAACTGCATATCAATGTCTCCATCTCGAATCTGTCCTCGAATAAAGTGAATATGAACCTTAATGTGCTTGGTGTTGGATATGTGTTATGTTTTTTGCACAACTAGATATAGTGTCTATGTTGTGCTGGTCACGTCGGGGGGTAAGAGGGGGGGCTCTAGCCCCCCCCCTTGGGGGGTTGTAGGGGGCGGGAGTTCGGGGGCAGTGCCCCTGAAAAGAAAAATCCTCTTTGTTCATGCCCATTTTTGGGTGTTTTTCGGCACATGGTTTTTGGTTGATGGTTTTCTAATTCCGGTTAAGGAATTAGGGTTGTTGACTAATCCAAGTCATTGGATTAGGTTTTTGGATGTCGTTGGCTCCTATATGTATATTGTATTTTAAACAATGTATGATGTGAATGAATATAGAATATGTTGGTTTTCCGGGTTTGGGTTTCTAGGAGAAAAATATATGTGTAATGTATGTATTTTCCATTGTATCTTTTCTATTCTTTTATTGAAAATTTGTTTGCAGTAAAATATTGTACAAGGTTAAAATCTACATCTGGTATAATGGAAATTATTTTCTTTAGGGGGATGCCTTTGTGGTCATGGGTTTGTGTAGGGACTATGATAAGCCTCGTTACATTGGGAGATCTATAGTATTGATTCTTCAAGTGAAGAGAAATGGCGGGCAGTTCGAAAATAGAGATTGAGAAATTTAATGGGAAACTTTTTGAGTTATGGAAACTAAATATGGAAGATATGTTGGTAGAAAGAGATTAGTGGGTCATGGTGGATTTAGGTACTGCACCTACATGAACTTCAGTAGATGAATGGAAAAAGTTGGATCGGATTGGCCATAAATTTTATTTATGTAAGTAAAATGGATGATGGAGGGGTAAAAACAATATTTAAAAAAGAAACTTGCAGGATGGTTTGAGGAGAAATGGTGTTGTTGAAGGGAAATCAGATTGGAACTATGTATAAGCTACAATGAAGCACTATTAGTAATGGGTGTCATAGGTCCATTGTTCCTGATATTGGAGCATAAGAAGAAAAAACTCCTATAGTCTCTGGAGAAAATGTTATGTTGTGGCATGAAAGACTGGGGCATATCGGAGAGAAGGGTCTTCGAGTAATACATGGTAAAGGTATGGTTGAAGGTATGTCTAACTACTCTTTGTATTTTGATTTATGTGAACATTGTGTATATTGGAAGAAAAATCGGGTAAGATTCCCTTCTGGTGTAACGAGGGCAGAAGGCATTTTAAAACTAGTGCATAGTGATGTGTTTGGACCTTTTTTGGTTCCATCATTGGGAAAATATGTGTACTATGCCTCATTTATAGATGATTTATTGAGGAATACTTGGATGTATTTCCTCAAGAATAAATCTGAAGTTTTTGACAGGTTTAAAGAGTTTGAGACTCTTATTGAGAATCAAATAGAGAAAAGAATTAAGGTGTTGAGGACAGATAATGGTGGAGAGTTCCGCAGGAATGAATTTGAATAATTATGTAAGAAGTGTGGTATAGAAAGGTAGAAAAATAATCCATATACACCTTAGCATAATGGAGTTGCAGAAAGGATGAACAGGACGCTGATGGAAAAATCAAGGTGCATGCTTAATGGTGCCAGGTTAGGGAAAGAATTATGGGAAGAGGCAATGGGTATTGCATGTTACCTGGTCATCAAATCACCCTCATCGGCACTAGATGACAAGAGTATGGAATGGTAATAAACCTTCTGTCACACATATCAAGGTATTTGGTTGTGAGGCCTATGTTCATTTTCCAAAGGAAAACATGAGTAAGCTAGATAAGAAGACCAAAAAAGTGTATATTTATTGGGTATAAAGATGGTATCAAAGGTTATAAGCTTTGGAACCCAGAAACTAAGAAGGATGTGTATAGTTGAGATGTGGTATTTAGAGAAATGAAGGATGTTGTTAAACAAGAGGTCCTACCAAGTAAGGAAGAAACAAAGAAAATAGAGTTTGAGCCAACGGATGATGAATCAAACTCTACAAAAGAATAGGAATCAGAAGAAGAAAAACCTCATACTTTAGTATTGAGGAGATCGATGTCGGAAAAAATGATACCAAAAAGGTGTACTCCATCTAATTTTCGTTCAAATTTTTATTTGTCTATTATTGATGATGATCCTAGAAATGTTAGGGAGGCAGTGGATTCAAATGATGGAAAATTTTGGAAAAAGGCTTTGGTTGAAGGAATGACAACCTTGGATAAGAACTTGGATAAGAATAAGTCTTGGGATCTAGTTGAGTTGTCAACTGGAAGAAATCCCATTGGCAACAAATGGGTATTTAAAAAGGATTTGAATTCAGAAGACAAAGTGGAGAAATACAAATCTTGGTTAGTAGCAAAGGGTTATACCTAGGTTGAGGAAATTGATTTTAGTGAGATTGTTTCTCTTATTGCCAAGTTAACTTCTATTAGAATTATGTTATCTATTGTTTTTGTGTTTTATTTTGAAGTAGAACAGATGGATGTAAATACAACATTCCTACATGGGGATATAGAAGAGGAAATATATATGAAGCAACTAGAAGGATTTGTTTTGAAGGGAAAGAAGGAGTTGGTGTGCAAGCTGAAAAAGTCTCTGTATGTTTTAAAACAATCAACAAGGATGTGGTATAAAAAAATTGATACTTATATGATGGGACTTGGCTTCACAAGAAGTAAACAAGATCACTATGTGTATTTTAAATTAAATGGTGATCATTTGATTTATTTGGTCTTGTATCTAGATTCCATGTTAGTGATAGGAAACAACAAGGATATTATCGAGGATGTGAAAACTCAATTGTCCTATAAATTTGACATGAATGATCTTGGTGCTACAAATTTAATTTTGGGACTGGAAATTAAAAGAGATCAGAAAATAGGAAACTCTAGTTAAATTAGAGAAAATATGTTAAGACGATATTGCATAAGTTTGATATGCAGGAATGTAAACTGATTAGGGTCCCTATTCCTATAGGTGTAAAGTTATATGTGAATTAGTGTCCCAAGACATGGGAAGAGGAGGACATGTCTCATTTTCCATATGCGAGTGTGGTTTGCAATTTGATGTATGCAATGGTTTACACTATACCATAGATTACACATGCAGTGGGAGTTTTGAGTAGGTATATGTCAAAACCAGGAAAGGAGAATTCAACAAAAATAAAGAGGGTTTTTCGGGTATTTGTGTGGAACTACTAGTTATGGATTGTGTTACCAAGGAATACTAGGTTTGGACAAATTTTTGTACATACATGGCTTTGTGGATGAAAACTGGGCTAGAGATATAGATCGTAGAAGATCTACAAGCAGGTATGTGTTTAACTTGTTTGGAGGAGAAATCAATTGGAAGAGCAAAAAACAATATGTAGTGGTACTGTCAACTACATAAGATGAATACATGGCAACCACTCATGCAAGCAAGGAAGCAGTATGGTTACAGATATTGTGTTCAGGTATTGGGTTGATACAACAAGCTGTAAGCATAGATTGTGACAGTCAGAGTGAAATGTTTTTGGCGAAGAACCCAACTTATTATTCAAAGACAAAGAATATTGATGTTCAATATCACTTTGTGAGAGACATGGTTGAAGAAATGCAGGTGTTGTTGATTAAGTTGGACACTTTGAAGAATGTTTCATATTTATTAACAAAATATGAGAGCACTGAGAAGTTATCTTGTTGTAGAGGATCTATGGGAATTGTTTCTATATTATTTTCTTGTTTAACTTCAATTAGTGAATGAATAGATAAAATTAACCAAATTTGTTATTTATCTAAATTCCTCATCTCATTAGAGTAATGATATAATACATCATCTTACTTAAAGAAACTAAATGAAAAGGTGGTAAGCATCATTCCTCTAGGTTACATTGAATGGAGCTACATTGATTTCATTCTTTCAACACAAAGTTAGTAAAGTACTTTACTATTGCATAATAAAATGAGGAAAATAGTAGTCTTTAACACCTCATTCCTCAATTAATTAGATTTTTTTGGTTTGCATACATAGTTCACAACACCTCTAAAGTTTGTATGCCCCATGGTCGATTACTAAAGTGAGTTTTAGAGTTTATTACTTTGTTACTATAATTATCTAGCCCAACATAAGCATTGTTGATACTGAGAGGGGGGTGAATCAGTATCAAGTACAATTTAAAACCTTTTTCAACTTATACTTAAACCATTCAACTATATCCAATGAGAAATGAACAATAGTATAAGAGTTACACCAATACACCACAATACACCATGCACAATATATGAGAAATAATCAATAGTCATTGTTCAAGGGAAGTAATGACTTCCAAAGGTAGCTACAGCTTCCAAATGTAAAGGGAGGGATAAACCTCCAAGAGGAATATACAGTACTCCAATATCAAGAGAGGATTTAACTCTCCATCCTTTCCCTTTCCTTCCACCCAAAAACAAGTTATAGAGAGAATGGTAGACTTTGTTCAATTCTGGTTTTTTCAAGAGACCGAACTTTCATAGAATGCCTCGTGCTCAATATTTAACATCGGATTCTGAAACTAGCACACAAGAAACTAAAGTCCGTACTATTTTAAATACAATTTTTCCCACTTCATTTGGATTCTCTATGAATAAGTTATGATTGTTTTACCTGGAACACCTATTTATTGACTAGCTTCAGGATTGGTCAAAAACCTTATCTTCCACAGAGTGTATCTCCATAATTATAGCGAATCAAGATCTGAAATTTTTACCACAGGTACCTTGATATGTCTTCTCAATACCATATCAATTTCACCATCTGAATCGTTCTAGAAAAAAGTTATAGAAAAAATTGTAAGATGACCTGAAAATAACATACCTTAGAACACATCATCAAAACACTTCATCCTCCCTTGAAATCCGACCTTCTTTACTTATGATTTACTCTAAAATTTGACTTGTGTATCAAATGAATGTATAATGATATTTATTTATACCATTTATGTAAATTCCTTTTAACATTAGGGCCGACCTGACAATTTCTTATTTTGTAATTCTTTTCTTTAATTATCTTCAGGGCCTACATGTACTTCCTTCTTTAATTCACTTTGTCATCTTCAAAAATTCATTTCTTCTCAACCATGAGGATCCATGTGACTTGTCACATACCACTGGAAACAAAATGATGTATACTACCCATCCATGGGTCTTGTATCTACATGTGCATTTTCTTTCATGTCCAAATACCTTCATCAATCTTGCGGTCCAAATCCCATGACTAGGGTTGACATCAATGACAACAACCAATCTTCCAACAATCTCCCCCTTTGTCATTGATGGCAACACTCATGCTCCCCCTATCATCATGATCACAATTTCTCTCCCCCTTTGACATCAATGGCAAAGGGTAGGGCTTCTCCCCCTAAGTTTAATGGCAAAAGGTAGCTCTCTTCTTTGGGGTTGCCCCCCCTGAACATGTGGCACTCAATAATACTTCATCCTTATTTTTTGTCTTTGGGACATTTTCTTCCTTGGAATCCTTTTATGTGTCTTGTATCTTCTCTCTCTTCTTCATGTCTAGGATGTATATGTTGTTTGGTCTTCTTGTTTCAATTGCAACCAATCTTCTTGAGTTATTTTCTCTGATTTTACATTTTCAGGAGTTAAACGTAAAAGTGTATCATTGATCACACATTTTACTAACACTGAGGAGATTATGCTTCAGATCTTCAACCAATAGGACTTTTCCTGCTTTTACATTTTCACTTCCAATATTTACAATTCCTTTTCCATGTATTTTAGTAGATGAGTCATCTCCAAATGTAACATTTCCACCCTTTTTCTTCAAGATGGAAAATTTTCTTTGATCTCCGGTCATATGATATGAGCACCCATTGTATATGAACCATTCATCTTCTTCTTTGCATTCTTTAGCGACCAATGTTATTTGAGAGTTTTCATTGTGTGGAATTTCTTTCCTTTTCCATGCTGTAGTTGGTATACAAACATTTGGCATATGATTATCTTCCTTCATCTCTCTGCAATCTCATGCTTTATGACCAATATTATTGCACTTGTAACATACAAAATTTTGATCCATTAATGGTTCAAATGGATTATAATTTCTCTTGATAGGTCTACGAACATTTCCATATCTACTATTTTCACCATTCATGTAGCTTGCATAGTTATTCCTTTCATTGATTCTACAATTGATTGCCTTGTGTCCAAAATTTCCACAAGTATAGCAATGTCCAAGAAAGAAATTTTGATACCTGGAAGTAAGTGATCTTCTTTGTGGTGTGGTCCATCTGGGTTCACGATCTATTCTTCTGTAGTTTCCTTCATAATGATTTCTTTCATACCTGATGGGAGAGGATCTTCTCGATGTCTCATTCCTTCTGAATTCTAGTCTTCTGTCATGTTGTTCAACTTGTTATGAAGTGTTGGTTTCATCATTTTCATCTTCTTTCTCTTGTTTTTTTGTCTTCAAACTAGCATTGTATTCTAGTCCTGTCTTGTCATTTGGAGATCTTTGATTTCTAAGGATCTCATCTAATTTTTCAGTGCTTTTTTCAAACTTCTTCAACTTTTTGGTTGTCAATAGTAGCTCCCCTTTTGTGTGATCCAATTCTTCTTTAAATTTCTCATAATCTTCTAATTGCTCCTTCAAGCTATTAATGGTCTTTTAAAGCTTGTAATTCTCTTCTTCACAACTACTCAATTCACCTTTTAGTATTATGTTTGTGTTTCTAAGATTTCTATTTTAATTTTCAACATGCTTAAACTTTTCAAGATTCTCATCTTCTTGTTCACTTTCTGCATTGTCTTTGTATCCCCAAAAGGAATCAAGGTTGGTTTCTTCGTCTAAATCTTCTTCACAAATGATTTCTTCTTCTTTAGAATTCTTGTGATCATCATCCTGGGTTTCTTGGATTATGAAGAGGACTTCTCCTCCATCATAATCTTCTCCATTACTCTCATCTGAGGATATGTTATCATCCTTGGAGTATAAGATCTTTTTATTGTTGAGACTTTTCTTTTTATAGTAGTATTTTTCAACAATATGTCCTATTCTACCATAGTTAAAGCATTTGAGAGGAGACTTACCTTTGTATCTTCCACTTCCCTTCTGAAACCTTCTTACAAAATTTGTTATTTCTTCATCAAGGTCATTATCCTTGTCTTTTGTCTTCTTTATGGCTTTAAAGGTTGTTTCATTGTTTGGTTGGTCACTTTCTGTACATGTTCTCATTTCATATGCTATAAGAGACCCATGTAATTCATCCATTGTCATTTTGGTCAAGTCCCTAGTTTCTTCAATGGCGGAGACCTTAGCATGATATTTCAAAAGAAGTGATCTCGACACTTTTTGTACAACCAACGATTCATCAAGCTCTTCACCTAATCCTCTAATAGAATTAACAACTTCATCAACTCTAAGAAGATAGGTTGCAATATGTTCCTTTTCATTCATCTTCAAATTATCAAATTTCACTCTATGTCGTTGAATCTTGACCTGCTTAACTTTTGGATCACCTTCGTAGATACTCTTGAGTTTGTCCCATACCTCTTTAGGAGTGTTGCAACCCATAAATTTGCTATCAATGTTTGGTGTCAATGTTGCTAGAATAACATGTCTGGATTTTGATTTACAACTCATAAGTTTTTTCTCATTTGGATCGGTTGGAGTAGTATTTGGGATTACATAGCCATTTACAACAGAGTACCAAATGTCTACTCCCAAAGCTGTTAGGTAAGTTTTCACTCTATCACTCCAATATGCATAATTTCTTCCATCAAATTTTTGAATCCCATTTGAAATGTGCTCATGGTCATCCATCTCTTCTTGGGATTTTCCTCCCAGTGGTTAAACTGTTCAGAAGGCAACCTGCTCTGATACCAATTGTTGATACTAAGAGGCGAGTGAATCAGTATCAAGTACAATTTAAAACCTTTTTCAACTCATACTTGAACCATTCAACTATATCCAATGAGAAGTGAACAATAGTATAATAGTTACACCAATACACCATGCACAATATATGAGAAATAATCAATAGTTATTGTTCAAGGGAAGTAATGACTTCCAAAGGTAGCTACAGCTTCCAAATGTAAAGGGAGGGATAAAACTTCAAGAGGAATATACAATACTCCAATATCAAGAGAGGATTTAACTCTCCATCCTTTCCCCTTCCTTCCACCCAAAAACAAGTTATAGAGAGAATGGTAGACTTTGTTCAATTCTGGTTTATTCAGGAGATGGATCTTGCAAAAAATGCCTCGCGCTCAATATTTAACATCAGATTCGGAAACTCGCACACAAGAAAACACAGTCCGTACTCTTTCCAATGCAATTCGTCCCACTTCATTTGAATTTTCTATGAAGAAGTTATGACTATTTTACCCAGAACACCTGTTTATTGACTAGCTTCAGGACTGGTCAAAAACCCCATCTTCCACATAGTGTATCTCCATAATTATAGCGAATCAAGATCTAAACTTTTTACCACAAGTACCTTGATATGTCTTCTCAATACCATATCAATTTCACCATCTGAATCGTTCTAGAAACAAGTTATAGAAAAAATGGTAAGATGACCTAAAAATAACATACCTTAGAACACATCATCAAAACACTTCATCCTCCCTTGAAATCCGACCTTCTTTACTTCTGATTTCCTCTAAAATTTGACTCGTGTATCAAATGAATGTATAATGATATTTATTTATACCATTTATGTTACTTCCTTTTAACATTAGGGCTGACCTGACAAATTCTTATTTTGTAATTCATTTCTTTAATTATCTTCAGGGCCTACATGTACTTCCTTCTTTAATTCACTTTGTCATCTTCAAAAATTCATTTCTCCTCAACCATGAGGATCCACGTGATGTGCCACATACCACCAGAAACAAAATGATGTATACTATCCATCCATGGGTCTTGTATCTACATGTGCATTTTCCTTCATGTCCAAATACCTTCATCAATCTTGCGGTCCAAAAACCATGACTAGGGTTGACATCAATGACAACAACCAATCTTCCAACAAGCACCACCATGATATACATCACTTTTCATACAACTTCTTAATTGGAGATAAGGTTTGAATTGACATCCATAAGAAGAATTTACACTGCACATTTTATGATCTTTTGGTTGATACAATATTACAACGCAATGTGGTGACAATGGTGGTCTTCCACACTACCTTGGTCTAGATTAGATTTTTCACTCAAAGGATTTTATAAACTTGCATTCCACTTGTTCTTAGGAAATACACCTTGTAACCTAAACCTCCAATCAATATTGATCTTGAATCCTATGCACTTGCAAAGAATGATCAAATTATTGACAATACAAACAAAACACACTAAAAACATGAAAAATATGGTGTACAAAATCGTTGAAACAATACAAATTTGGCATTACAAATTTCCTTGCTCAACAATAAAATGGCACTCTATTCTCTTAAAATCCTATTAAACTTAGCTGAAACCATTATATCAATAAATAAATAAAAGAGAATCCATTCCCTAACATTATTTTGATGTCTTTAAAAAAATTAAGCCAAGGACCAATACTTAGCTATGCCAAAACAATTCTAAACCAATGTTATTTATATGCCATACTAGATCTATATTAGTGCCTATGTAACCAGCATGATAATGCAGCTTGCCATATCAACGACAACATATAATTAAGTGGACTTGCAAAACAAAACATATAATTAAGTGGACTTGCAAAACAAAACATGATGGATGATCAAAGTTGACAAGGTCATCGACAAAGTTGTGCAAGTAAATAACGAATTATTTCCAACAAGATCAATGTACTATTAACATACTTAAAAACCTAAAACAAGACATCGATCAACCTCGTACACACAAAGCCTACCATTATGATTAATTTATTTATGGTGAATAAAACATAATTAATAATATATGTGTTTATATGATGTATAACAAATCACATGTGTAATGTTTCTTATAAGGATACTTTAGAGTATAGATTACTTGGCTTAATGTTGTATTTGTGTGATTAAGTTTTAGAAAATAAATTAAATAATGGAATAATATATTAATTTTTTTAATGATAAGATAAATCAATTTTAATAAATAAATTAATTAATTTTAAGGTTAGGTTAAGTTAGATACTAAAATTTTTGGAGTAATATCTTATTCCCTTTAAATTTGAATTTATGAATTTTTCTTAGGAAATAAATATTTTTAATCATTAAACTCTCATTAAATCATAATTAGTAAAATAGCTCCATAAATTTTATCAATAAAATTGTTTGACAGTGATCTTAAAAATAAATTATTATATTATTATTATTACAATAAATAAATAATAGTATGCATAAACAGAATGCTATATTAACCCAACCACTTAATCTTTAACCCGTGGTTGATGAAAGAAAGCGAAAAGTTAATCTATGGTTAAATCTCTCACACATATTAGATATTTTTAACGAATATTTTTAATTAAAATACTAATCTGGAAGTTTTGAACAGGTATAACGCATCACAACTCTCTCCGCTCTTTGGGTTCCGTTTAGCGTGAAGAAAGACAACCTTTCACATTCCGTATACCGTATAGCACAACAATTTTGTTTATTTTACCATGAGAATGGAAGGGAGAACGCTGCATCAGCTTTGAGCATGGAGGCAGAAGGGCAGGGCGGCAGCAATCGCCGAGCAAATACTCGGAATTTAGACCCAGAACATGATCCAGTGCATCCTCAGTTGCTCCACGCCAATGCCACCTGCTATAGATGGGCGTTCGGAGCCATCGCCGAATTGGTGGACAACGTAGTCGCCGACATCGACCACGGCGCCACCGCTCTCCGCATCGACCGAATCGTGAATCCTCGCAACAAGGACCCTGCATTGCTGTTTGCAGACGACGGCAGAGGAATGAATCCCAAAAGCCTCAGCCAGTCCATGGTCTTACCTTCCATCGCCGCCACCTGCATCGAGGAATCGGTGGTCGGACACTACCAAAGCGGCTTGAAGGCAACCACCATGAGGCTGGGAACAGACGCCGTGGTCTTCACAGTTTGCCCTTCGTCTTCAACCGCCAGCGTCGGGCTTCTCTCCTTCACATATCTCGCTCGGACCCAGCAGGAAGAAACCCTTGTCCCCATTCTCAATTATAAATGCGCCAAGAAAGCCACGGAATCGACATCTGGCAAGCGGATTCTGGAACGGATGCAGAACGAGAGCAACGAAGACCATTGGAATGAACTTTTACAGATCATTCTCAGATGGTCGCCCTATTCAACAGAACAAGAATTGCTCCAAGTGTTCGACAGCATCGGAGACCACGGCACTCAGATCGTTGTCTACAACTTATGGCGGAATAAAGATCGCGAGACGGAGCTCGAGTTCGAATCTCGCGAAGATGATATTCAGATCAGGAGATCACCAGAACCTAAACCCAAAAGATTATCCGATTTTCTCCGTCGAGAACACGTTGCAGATCGCTTCCGCTACTCACTCCGAGCCTATTTATCCATTTTATATCTCCACTGGCCGGGCCGTAATAAGTTTTCCATCAGTCTACGCGGGCGGCCCGTGGAACATTACGATTTGGTCCGTGACCTGAAATTTACTAAAAAACGGTACTGCAATCTGCCTGAAGTAGACGGAATGGAATGGAAACCCCGCGTGGCGGCGAAAGTGGGATTCCTGAAAGAAGCACCGCTTGTAAATATCAGGGGATTTAATCTGTATCACAAGAATCGGCTAATCGTTCCGTTCTGGAGATCAAACATGGGCAGCGAATTGAAGGGCATTGCGGGAATTGTGATAGCGGATTGCTTGAAGCCTGCCCCTGGCAAACAGGAGTTCGAGAGATCTCCTATCTCCTGTTTATTGGAGACTCGTATCATTCAACTGAGCACCGATTTCTGGAAAAGCAAGTCGCGCATGGTTACCTATGTACACAATAATCGAACCGAAACGCCTCGTACTACAACCCCAGGTCCTGATACGGCTCATGTGGGAGTTACCGAGCTTCATGAATTAGCAGAACAACAGGCCTTATTGCGTAATTTGACTGAACAACTTCAGCTTGTCAGGGTTGAAAAGACGAGTCTTGAAAAAAGGGTTCAAGAATTTGAAGAACGCAAGGGAGAATTAGGTACTGCGACTGAACAACTTCAGCTTGTCATGGAGGAAAATAGGTCTCTTATTGAAAGCGTTCATAAATTAGAAGAACTCAAGCTTCAAGTAGAAAAACTCCAGGGAAAGTCAGGTACTGCGACTGAACAAGTTCAGCCTGCCGTGGGCGAAAATACGAATCTTAAAGAAATGTTTCATAGATTTGAAGAACTACAGGAAAAATTAACTACTGCGACCAAAGAACTTCAGCTTGCCACGGACGAAAATAGGAATCTTAAAGAAAGGCTTCATGAATTAGAAGAATTCAAGGAAACTATGAAGAAGATAGTGATTGAGCAAAAATAGACTTAAACTGAAGAACAAGAAGGAAGCACGCATCTAATTCATGAAAGATTGCTTCGGCTGGCTTCGGCTGGCTTCGGCTTCTCTTATGTACAAAATGTATTCTAAAATATATATGTAATAGAATAAAATCGTCGGCGATTATCTCTCTTTTACTCCTTTTACAAAGTATTTTACAAATCGAATGTATTCTGATGTATGGAATATATTATAAAAAACATAATATAAGATAGTTGGCAATTCTTTTTCTCGTACACTTTTTAGTTGGTAATTCTTTTTCTCTCTTACGCCTTTTTTTCAAAGCATTACACAAAACATTTACATTAATAAAACATTACTACTTTTCATTCCGTATTTTGAAAAATATTATTTACTTTATTTATAAATCAAATATGCTTGTTTCGATTACTACATGATTCACATTATATACAACTACAACGGGAATAAACATGCATGCATCTACAATGACTTAACATGAATTAAGACACATGTATATATGAGTTTTTCATTAAAAGATTTTACAATAGATTAACATGAATTAAGATACATGTATATATATGAGCTTTTCATTAAAAGTATTTCTAAATAAAACTTGGGAATAACATGGGAGAATAAAACTTGGCTCTTAGGTAGTGAACGAGAAGTAATAAACAAGGTTGCAGGTTTAATGGTGTTTGCTTCAACTCTGGTGGATATTTTAGTGATTGATTTTCCTCGAAAACCATCCCTTTGTCTCTCATATTCTTAACAACAAATTCTTTCTATGGGTTTTTACCAATCACAAATTCATGAGGTTCTCTTACCATTTATAGACTCAACATCCATGGCTTCACAAAGTGTTTTCCCATTTCTAAGGACATAAAATTACCAAAATATGGGAAAATGTTGATTGAATGTTGATAAAATTAACAAATAATTTTAATGAATATTTTACTTTGACCTTCACCTAGACATGTTACAATGTATTCACAAGTCAATATTTTACTTTGAACTTCACCTAGAAATGTAGTGTTAATGTATTATACATATTTTAACGTACATATAATTTATTATTAGTCCTTGCTTCCGACTATTAATCCTTGCCTCTGGCTAGGGATAGCATTGGCTTTGCGGTCAATCATCATTGACTTTAATCGGTGCATTATGTTTTATTATTTTTTTTTTAAATTGCAAGGTTATGAAAACAAATTTATTGTTTTTATTATTTTGAAAAAATTAATAAATTTTAATATTTTCAATTTTTTAATTTGAATCTTTTTGATTGAATTTTTTTGATTGGGTCAGGGATTGTGATGTAACTTAATTAACCCCGATGTGTTTGAATTTTTTTTATATATTTTTGATAGATAACAAATCATTTAAAAATTTTAAAAATAGCCACGTACATTGCAATTGTTGTAGTCGGAGAGATTGTTGCAGTCGATGGTCATGGTGGTTGCAGTCAATGCGTGTTGCGTCATTCGGAGAGACTGCTGCAGTCGATGGTCATGGTGGTTGTAGTCCATGCTTGTTGTGTGGCTATCTGCATGCACACTACAAAAAATACAAGCTAGGGTTTTGTGAGTCCATCCTCTGCGTGAAAATCAGAGGTTCTTTCGATGACTTGAACTCGGTTTGTTTCATATTTTTTTGTTGAGAGTGCTACATCAACGACCCAGCCTCTCTAATTATATTATAAATTAACGACCATCCTTATTGCTAATATTAGTTGGAGGGTTTCCATCCACCTCTACATTTTAGATCTAATCGATCACACACTTTGAAAGGTTGATGTCCTTCCATCTTGTCCATCACCTAAAACCTCACGCATTGTTATTAGGTGAAAGCATTGCTTTGACTGTAGAGTCTTGTTTTGTTTGGTCTATTTTATTTATGCATCATGTACCTAATCCTTCTTCGACTATGCCAATTTAAGGATGGGCCTCATGATTGTGCAACTACACCTGCTTGGTTATTATAAAGTGGTGTTGAAATGAGGGATTAACACTTTTTATTTATTGAATTCAGTTGTCTAGTATTATTCACAATAATCAATAATATAAATTATAGTAATATAACCCTTAATACTAGTATTAGAGTATTATGGGTATTTTTATTAATCCACAAGGCTCAGATTTTGAGCCCTATGGATTACGGTTTTGTGATAAATATTGAGAAGACATAAAAGATTCTGGTATGTTAATGTTTTGGTAAGTCACTTTTTGTCAATTTGGTACTTGTTTGGTACTTGAGTAAATCCCAACATCCCCAACCGGGTACTTGAGTAAATCCCTAAATCTTTTTTTGGGGGCTTTTGCAGATCGATTATGTCCTTGGAGACAAACGGAGATGAAAACCTAAATGATCATGAACTAAGGAAACAATCATTCAACATTAAACTTCAAATAGATTTACTCCAGCATGTAATCAAGCAAATCAAACCTATATTCATCATTAAATAGAAAAAATCTTGAAGAAACTATGTTTTAGATAATAGTCTAATCGCAAATCATTTAGATAATAATCTTATCACAAATCAAAACATAGTTACATTGTGGGTTGGGCCTCCTGCCTTGAGTCAAACCAAGAAATGCATGCAACAATAATTGAAACCATAGTTTGGAGTTAATTGTTCACTGATGCAGATAAAAAGAAAGCGATCACATGTGCCTCTACACAGAAGCTCAAAGCGGACACTCAAGACTTACACAGACCTAATTAAAACTTACAACAAATTTCTAAATTCATTGAGGACATCGTCGTCATCCCGTTATATCCTATTGACCTTAAATGACATCCTGTAAATATGATAACGACATGATGGCATTCTAGCCCATTGACCTTAAATGACGTCCTGTAAATATCATAACAACATTGAGATAAAGAATGAGCCTTTAGTTCGAGTTAGAAGTTGTGCTCAATAGAAAGCGTGAAACGAAACTGCATGCGGTGAGCAGTTCATATATTGTATATTGGTGACAGGTTATTATTAGTTCTTTTCCCAGGTGTCTAGGTTAGATGGGCTATGCAACATTTCAAAACTTATCTTGGGAAAATATGGGAAAGAAAAGGATGTCACAGATGATATTTGTGAGGATTTGCAGGTACAAATTTTATGTTGCAATAGACAAGTGGAACTTATCTTGATAAGTACCTATTTTGTCTTTTACAGTCTATCTTTAGTGAATCCCTGATCCAAGCCTCACATAAATATGGATGCCTTACTCCTTCGTCACCCTTGGTTTATTGCACCAAGAGAAGCAATGTGCTCTTGCAGCCCATGGATGTATTATACATGTAATGTTAATAAATTAAAATGAGTAAAAGCTAAAACTTGGTTTCTAATTTTAAAAAACAAAAGGAGATAATTCACTATAAAATAAAAACATTATTGCAGGCTATGTTGTCTATAGACTTGTTCAATTATAAAATTATTTTCACTTTTTGTTAAAAAAAAATTATAATTTTCTATGAAGTCCAATTCAATCCTCTAAGACTAATCCACACAAAATGGAGTGCTTTATTCTTCCATTGGCACCTTTAAAGTTAATGATCCTTCTTTATTTGTTTCATTGAATTATTTACACATATGTTGTTCGTTCATAACCTTTTTTATTTGTTTCATTGAATTATTTACACATATGTTGTTGGTTCATAACCTTCTTTATTTGTTTCATTGAATTATTTACACATATGTTTTTGGTTCATAACCTTCTTTATTTGTTTCATTGAATTATTTACACATATGTTGTTGGTTCATAACCTACAACTCTTTCAAGCATTCACACACTTTCCCACTGAAATGATTCATGCATCACATAAGCCACACATCACCTCATGAATTATTTGTTCCCTTTTTCCTTGGTAGATGTTTTCTACCATACCAACCACAATTACTTTATTTTTTGCAATCATTTTTTAGAACCATGATTATTTAGTTTATTTTCTCTATATTCATGTGTTAAGAAACTTAAATTATCCTTTCTATGCATATTGATGTCTTTATTTACTTGTTGGATTTCTTATGCTTCTTATTTTTTTCATTGTTACCTAGTGTTGGCTTAATCTTAACTTGGTCATAGTGTGTTAAGATAACCTTGATTCAATCATTGATGGGTTTACCAATGGTGTTTTATGAGCTCACATTTTTGGTAACCCAAATCTTATTTAATGACTTGAGATACTCCATTTTAATAGATATATATTAGGTGTTGGTTTTATCAAAATGATTTCCAAGGTAATTCTCTAGTTTCCATTTATGTGCACGCATCGTGTTGTGTTATTTCTCTCTCTTAGTTTAACATCTGACATCATATCTAGCTTAACATGAACTCGTTCATGAGAGTTGTACAATGTAGATTTGTTGAGGTGAAGTGAGTGGCATATGGAAGAAATTTATGCACAAACTAATGTTATCTTGGCTTAAGGATATGGTTTGTATTTTGATGGTTCATGGGTATATGAACCATGATAAATGTCACATGGAAATGCATTATAAGGATTAATGTGGAGCATTGGAAAAAGCACATTGAGGAAGAAGTACTCGATGAATGAGTGCTTGATTTGGATAACTATATTTTAAGTAGAGAGGGATGTGGTTAAAAACGCAAGTAGATGCTTCTTGCATCATTTGTTGGGGCATACAATGGTAGTATTTGGAGAAAGAGTTATGCTAGAAATGAAACAAGTTGATGTTTTATACCATCATGTGCTCAGGCATATAATTGTAATCATTTTTTATGGATTTGTATTTTATCTCATGTATACGGGCATATGGTTGTAAGACCTATTTAGAAATGAATACACCTAGTTTAATGGTTCAAGGGTATAAATTCTAAATGTAGACCTAGGTTATGGGGGGCATGTTGTATTTCAAGAAACCCATTATTAAAAAACAACTTTAAGGGGGGTAGGTGTTTATCTCAAGTAAAGTTTAAATGGGGGAATGTTGGGTTAATATTGACTTGGTCATTTGAGTAATTAAGATAACCTTTATATAACTAATAATGGTTTTTCCGTTCATGGTTTATGGGCCCATGGTATTCTCCCATGGTATTACATATTATTAAAAATATTTAATGGCTTGGAATACTCTATTGTAATATGTCTCATGTTGGCCCATAGAGGCTCAGGTGGCCAATGCAGTCTTGAGTGAATAATGTAGGCCAGGAAAGAATGAGCTTGCTTCTCATTACTCATGTTAAGAGAACAACTCTAAAAGTGTATTGTAATGGTTGTTGGTTGTTGAGAAATACATTGAGCTTGCTTTGGAGTGTGTGTTTTTTTTCTCTTGGAAGGGTTTCCCCAAGAAATCTCGTTGTATAAGTGTTTGTCTGTGTGTTATTTCTCAATGAACAAACATAACATAACAAAGAAGCATGCACATAAATGGACTCTAGAGATTTACCTTGGAAACCCTTCTAGGAAAATTAACACCTAATAGATATCTATTAACCTTGTCCAAATATTCCAAGTCGGGCTAACACCGACCAACTGAGGCATCTTAAAATGGAGTATCTCAAGCCATTAAATAGGCTTCATCATATGTAATACCATGGGTTCCAAAAACCATGGGCTTGTATCCCACCATCGATAAATCTATCAATGAATGACTCAAGATTATCTTAACACCCTATGATCGAGCTAATATTAACCCAACAACTAGTTGTACACAATAACTCGTTGCAATGATAATGACTCTCACATATCTTCTCTACGTGTTGGTATATTCCATAACCTTGCTCAATATACTCTTGTGGCATATATTATTCAAATATAATAACCAGGACCCCCTATGGATAAGATGAGATATTCTTTGTTGTTGTGCATCTGAGAGATTCATGCCTAACTGAATTGTTGTCCTGAAGGTCTTCACCTGAAATTCTATCAAAAGAAGAACTTGTTTTCCATACACCAGTTTATATGGTGTAAACCCGGTTGTGTTCCTCCATGTAGTCCTATAAGCCCAAAGTTACTTGGGAATCCAATCTACCCAATCCTTATGGTGTAGCTAAACTATTTTGGTTAGGATTGCTTCAAAACCTTGTTCATGGATTCCACTTTCCCATTGGCCTGTGGATGGTAGTGAGAGGATTTCCAATTCTTAAATTGATACTATTAAGTGATGGATTGTACAATATTCTATGTGAAATACACTCCTTGATCTATTAAAATTTATCTAGGAACACCAAAATGAGTGAAAATATCCTCAAATAGAAAATGTACAACTACTTTTTCAGTGGCATGAAAAATAGCTTTATCTTCTACCCATTTAGTAACATAATAAGTACAAACAAAAATATACCTTTTCTTCTTTGACATTGGAAGAATAGGCCCCACAAAGTCTAGAGTGAATTTTTCAAAAAGCTTAATGAGTACCTATGGTTGTAAAGGAATCTCACTAGATTGTATTGGGAAGCCTATCCACTGACAATTTTCACAACTTTGAATGTAATTTTTGGCATCTCTGAAAAGAGTGGGCCAATAATACCCTGAATAAAGGAATTTGTAAGTTTTTCTCTTGTGAGTGAAGTGTCCTTCGCATGGCTCATGATGATAGGATTTCAATATATCAAACATTTCATTTTCACATACACACCTCCCAATGATCATATATGGTCGTGTATGGAATATGTCCCCTCCAATCCATGAATAGGAGGCACTTACTCTGGCAATATTCCATTTTTCTTGGGATGAAAGGTGTTGTGGAAATATTCCTATAGCCAAATAGTTAGCCACATATGTGAACCAAGTCGAGTTAGTAGATATAGAAAAACATTCTTGTTAGGAAAATTATCATCTACATGGGTTACTTGACCTTCATTATGAATCCTAGAAAATAAATATGCAACTAACTTTTCCTTATGGGTCTATCTAAAATAGTAATATTAAACTCCTATAGTAACAAGATCCATCTAGTTATTCTACCATTCTTTATTGGTTTGTTCATAAGTTGTCTAATGGAAGAATGGTCATTATGAATGAAAACCTCATACTCTATGATATAATTCAGTAGGTGTTATATTTTTACTAACATAGTAAACGGCATAAGAAAATTGATTCTCATTTTGTCCTAAAACTTCTATGAGATTTGTGTCAAAAACATTTGTCGAGATGTGAAATGGAAGAGACCAATTTCCCCCCCTCAAAATTAGTGCCTTAGAAAAATTCTCTTTTAGTGTCTCGAAAACAGTTTGAAAATGATTATCCTAAGAAAAAATAGTATCCTTAATAAGTAATTTGAACAAAGGAGAAACTATTCTTGTAAAAGTTTCTATGAAGCGTCTATAATAGCTTGCATGCCCTAAAAATCTTCTTACATCCCTTGGAGATATTGGAACTCGAAGCTTTGATATGACTTCAATTTTCATTGTATCAACTTGAATTCCTACATAAGATATGAAATGGCCAATAACAATATCTTCATTCGGCAACATACGACTTTTTGCATCACTTAATGCAAGGTTAGTCTCTTGTCATCTTATTTAAACTTAATCTAAATCCTTTAATTCTTCACTGATAGTATCACTATACACAAAAAAAACCATCCATGTAAATTTCAAAACAATCATGGATCATATAAAAAAAATAGTCAATAACTCTCTTTGGAACATAGTGGGAGCATTACATATCCCAAAGGGAAACACTCTGTAAGAAAATGCCCCACATGGACATGTAAAGGTTTTATTTCCATGATCTTCAGGTGCAATTTGTATATGATTGTAACCACTAAATCCATCAAGAAAAGAGAAATACTTGTTTCATACTAACGTATCCAAAAACTTATCGATAAATGGGAGATGGAAGTAATCCTTCAAAGTGGCTTTATTAAGTTCTCGAAAATCAATACAAATTTTCCACTTACCATTCTTTTTAGGCATTATAACAAGAGGTGAGACCCTTTGACTATCTGAGATTGGATAAATGAAATTGGCATCAAGTAATTTTTGTAGCTCTTCTTTAATGATTTATTTCAAAGGTGGGTTCATGCATATCTAGGGTTGTCAAATGGGACAAACATTTTCCTAAATATAAATATGGTGTGTACATGTGTCAAGATGAATGCCTTTCATGTCATGATAACTCCAAGAAAATGCATTAGTATGTTTTTGTAGCATCTTGACTACTTTCTCCCGCTGAAGGTTGTCAAGTTTGGAATTAATGTATACAAATTTTCCTAGATTGATTTCAACAGGGATAATGCAAGATTATGACGTGTCTATGGATGATGTAGAAATTTGTAGTGATGAAAAAGAATTTATATCACAATTTTATTGAAAATATGAACCCAAAATATGGTCAAATGGATAAGAAGATGAATCAAAATATTGTAGAAAATATGAATTAATAAGAAAATTGTGAATTCGATTTTCTTCATTGTGTTCTTTAAATTGAAAAATTTGGTCTATTTCAAAAATGGGATGAATTTTTCTTCATCACTATTAGTATTATCAAGCCATAAGGTATTTTCCATCTCATTAAAAGATTTGGCAGGAGCATAAAAAATTACCTTTATTACTAAATCACCATGTGAGATAAGCACATTTTCAAACCGACAACCAATAAATGCATCTGCGGTGGCTAGCCATGGTATTCCTAGGATCAAGGGATTCCCTACTAAAGGAAATTTAGGATAAAAGACCATGAAATCAACAGGGTATTCCCAGGATTCCAAGGAGACAATTATATCATCCAACACACCTCGGGTTTAATCTTGGATCAATATTCTAATTCTAGGACTATAGACGAATGTTGAGTAATTGTAATTGTTCCATGGTGTGATTAGTCATTATATTTATTCTTTCCCCTAAATTGATTAAATTGTTTGAAACAATAATACCATTGATATGAACTGAAACAATTGGATTTCCAAGATCAACATATTTTTCTATGAAAATCTATCCTAGCATTAGATCTACTAATTCTCTAATGAATTGAATAGTTTTTGGTTCAATTTTCTTCCTTTTGGGATTTTTCAAGAAAAATTTCTTAAAATTCTTGGCATAAATGGGGATATATTTGATATCTTTTAGTAAAGGAACTTTGATGCAAACATTCTTCAATTCAATAATTAAATCAAATTTAGAGCGGACAATTGGCTTTCCGAAGCTTAATCTCTCTAGGTAGGGAAGTGAATTGGATGACTGGGTAGCTCTAAATTTCGAGAAGTTTGCATTATTTTGACATCATTTTTTATTTGATTAGGATCAGGGATAATTTGAAGGATGGAAATTTATCTTAAAATGTAGAAACCTTGGTGAATCTTACTAGTCCTTAATATGCAAACTGTAAAATGTTTGGCAATATTTTTGTAAAAATATTCAAATTTATAAGGATTTTATATAGTTTATATACAATTTGCGCTATTTTTGAGGTAAATTAATTTTATTCTATAGATTTGGGTGAATCATTTTTAGAAAAAAATAGAAATTGACAAATCTTGTTTTAGGAAAAAGCATGGAAAATTAGCCCATGGGTGAAATTTAGCCCCTAAAATTTTCCCAAATTAGGCTTTACCTCCTCTAATTCTTCTTCTTCAATGATTACAAGAGATTTTTTATTTTTATCAAGCACCTTTCCTAATATTAATTCAATATCTTGTAGTTATACTAGAGTGATCAAATATGTGGGAAAGGGTTGTAACTCAGTGTTAAAAATAGACTAAGTGACCTTGTTGTTTGGGTTAGGGATTGGCTGGAAGTTAATTGAGTGGGTATTGGAGGTTGAGTAGCTGGAAGTTGTGATTTTTTAGGCTATGAAAATTGAAATTGTTGATGTTGTGCAACTTGTTGGGGTTATGATTGTGTAGGGTATGGATGTTGAAATTGTGAGGGATATGATTGTTGTGGTGGTAAGTGTGTGGGGTATGGTTATTTTGGTTGCATATGGTAAGAATAATTAGGAATATTATTGTATTTGTGTCCTCTCCATCCCTGTTACCAAAGATGATTTTGGACTTGCTATTGAGGACATCCTTTCCAAGAAATAGTGGAATTCAAAAACTAAGGTAGATATTGTTGACCAAAATAGTATGGAGTAAATTGAGATGTAGGATCCGAAGGTATACCCGATGCTCTCAGATGCCAAGGTGTTTTTGGTGAAAGTGTGCATGGTTTCCATGTTTCTTGATTCTCCCCTTGAAAAACTACCTTAAGTCTAGGTAAAGAGGGACAATGATCCATTGCATGATTCCCTACAAAAATGGCACAAATTTCAATGCTAATTAGAGGACAATCTCTTAATGGGTTTTTCTTCCTACATTGAGGGGAAAAAACTGAAAGAGTCGCATTATCATATTCCTTCTTCTTTTTAAATTGTAAAGTGTCTAATTTCAAACTAAGAGATCCAAGAATGTCAGTCTGAAAATATTCTAATATATTTCCTAATTTATCCCTAGTCACGGTTGCAAATTTGGTAACTTTAGAAAAAGTGTCTCTAAACCTCTTACCAAAGGTGGCTTGAATTTGAGAATACCTCCTACGAAGTTCACATATTTATGCAAAAGTGTTGTGAGACATCTCCAACTCCCATCAAATTAAGAAGACTAATAGATTCATCTAAAATTCCTCTAAAAAAGATGGTTCTAATAATATCTGTATTAATTTGTTTTGCTTGCATCATTGTATATTGTACAAAAACCTTTCAAAGTAATATTATATTATTTATTCTTCTTTGTGTGTTATTTTAAAAAATCATTCTCTTAAATTTTTGGCTTTAAAATACTCTTGATACTTTTTAAGAAAATCCAACACATACCATCCCATGTTCAAATTGTGTTTCCTCCCAGCCCCATAAAAACAAGCACAATATTGACTCTTTGAGAGTGGAAGGAAACAATTTGATTTTGTGTGCGTCATTTGAACAATCATAACTATGGCACAATATATCAAACTAAAAATAAAAAGCATCGATATATTTTGTCACCATACCATGAAAATAAGGCAAAGATGATAGAGGGATGTTCTTCATTTTCACTATTGCATTGGGATCCACAATCAGGAAACTAAAAATTACCTCCTCCTCTGCATTTCCATGTACCTCACCTTGTGCATTTCTATGTACCTCACCTTCACCTTCTACCATATTTCTGCCTCCGAACATGATATACTTAGTTTCTTGATCTGGAGATTTGGGGTCTATAATTGGATTGTACTCAGCATATAATTTTGGTTGTTGATTTGTCTTTCATGTTACTACTACTTTCACTATAGGGTTTGCTGGAAATATTATGGGCTCCAAGATTAGATTTGTTGTAGGTATTTTCCCTCTTGAGTTTCCTATCATAGGTCTTGTATTTGTCACTGGAGTCTCTTCTGCTTATCTTCCTCTTGTATAGTTCCCTACCAACAAGTTAGTATTTGAAGGGGTACTTTTGTCTAAAGTTACTAGAGTAATGGGAACTGCTCTACCCATTCCTATAAATATACCTCTATTGTCTCTTGCCCTATTCATACATCACTAACATAAATTTAGATGCAGTGAAATAGCAGACTCACTATAGTGAATGTGTTAGGTTGTTACACTACATACATTTTGTAGTGAGGTAATCTTTGTGTCTTATCATTCACTAGTTCATCATATCTAGAATGCTAGCACATTTTTATCACACGTAATAAAACTCATGGTCCCTTTTAGCATCTCCCCAACAACAATGTGAAAAATTTCAGACAATTTAATTGTTTTAAATTATGTTACACTTATTTATCAATCTAGAGGTGTAATCTTGTGCGATGGTAACATTGTATATATAGGGTTATTACATAAATGATATATAAACTAAGAAAGAGACTCTAAGTCCTAGTGCTTCAAAACAAAAATATACTTATAATGAAAATCATTAAAAGCATAAATTGACAATACTATAGATATGTTTAATAATTGGATTGTTGGCTACAAAAATCAAAAATAATTTAATAAGCATGAATTATCGTCTTTCATTCATTTTTAAATTTCAAATGTTTTTTAATAAAATGTGAAGTAAATCTTGTCCTCAATCTTCAATAGAAATTGTTCTCTGTAAGAAATTACACATAGATATAAGCAAAGGCATGTAAATGAAAGATAATGAAAAGATTGCAAATGATCTTCAGAATTTAATCTAAAAATATCAATTCTATAAACTCATAAATTAAATAATTATGAGAAAAACACAAACTAATTATAAAACTAAAGAATATAAATAATATATATATATAATGAAACTAGTTGCAACACTGACCCAATTGAGGGACCCTCCCAATTAGCTCACGCTACAAGAAACTCACAACACTACGAATTAATTATACACACAGAAATTTGCTCAAAACATCAGTGCCATAGGAATTCTATTAATGAAATCACAGGTTCAGACTAATATTCATCGATTCGAGTTCTCTCTTACAACAATCATCATTACCATCGCTCTATCGTCCAGACATATATTTAAACAAGAAAAGAGCACGGGTAGACTCTCAACAAATCCCTTTCCTTGCAGATATGGTAACATAGTCATAACCAATAATTTTCAAATGAATATATGAACTTACATGGTTTTACACATTTTTTAAACTCATGTTAAAGATAGAACGCAAATCACAACTCACAATATTCTCATGACATAAAATGCATGAGAATAGCATTCATTATTGAGCCAAAATCATGTTTCTTGCTCACTACTCTAATTTTGGAAGGAGTTTGACTATAGTTTTTACCAGATGATAGTGTCGGACTCGTCCACCCTGGATCTGATCTAAAATACATGGAACCATATCAAGGCACCTGGAAGAAAAACCCATGTGGCGGATTTCTCATTCTGAGCACACAAGCTTGCTAATCAACGAGAGTGGTTACCAGATCTGCATAGAAGTTACCGGATCTAAACTAACACAATCGTTGTTAGTAAAAAGTTAAATTTAATCCTTCTAATTCATCATAAGCAATAGACAATGGTTAATATTAACAACTAATAACCTCTTAATCTTGAAATGGCAGTTCCTTTGGAAAGCACAAGAGAATATGGTGAAAGGGACAGTGAAGAGATGAAAAGAAGTGATAAAATGGTCAGAAAAGAGTCTTCTAACGATGAAAAAGAGAATCAAAATGGAGGCCTAACAAATGTCATAATATTAGTGCAAATAATAGGAAATTGGTAATAATTTATAGTAGATTCCATCAAATTCATGCGATCATGAGAAATTTTTAGCTTGGTTTGCTTTCACTGTGAACCCATTCACCAACAAACTACTCACACACTTACTTTCAACATCGAAAGGCTCACTCACCTACACCACATTTGGTTGCATGTGGCTCACCCACTTACACCTAGAATAAAATCACTCATGCACTCACCTAGAACTCGCATGGAACAAACATCCATAAATTTCACCTATTTTTAAGTATGCATACTAAAAATTATCCAATCATTTGTTTGTTTGTTTTTTTCTTTTAATCTTGTCAACCATAACAACTATTTGAAATCCTAGATATAGGAGTGAAACCTTAGCCACCATTTAAAACCCTCTCCATAGGAGTGAAACCCTACCCACCGTTTGAAACCATAACAAATGAGTTAAACCCTAACCAATGTATGAAGAAAAATAACCATCTTGATCCCATATTGAGTCTTAGTAATGGTATAGATTTGCAAATTGTAGTTGTCAAGAAACATTGTGTTCAATATAAAAAGTAGTTAGTCAAGGGAACTCTACTTGAATAAGAAATAACAAGACTTTTTCACGAAGAACATCAATTGATTTGTTTATCTCATGTAAGTAAGTTCATAATGTGTAGGCTAGTAATTTTATGCTTATGATTGATTTTCATCTATGTAGTCTAGGTAGGCTCTGAAGGATAACAATCAATTGATTGGCTTTTTATTAAAAAAAAAATTGTATAGGTAAGATGTAATATAACATTGATCAGTTTAATGAGATAAGAAAAATTAATTGATTGAACAACTAGATATGCTATAAAATGGTCCTCACTACCTATCCATGGTTCCATTCCTGATCTCATTCTCATCACATTCAGTGTCTTCTATACAAGCCATTGACCTATCCAATAAAAGGCTAGAACCATTGCCTCTCAAATTTCAAAAATTACAAATCAATACTATTCATGGAAGATCGTTTTAGATAGTAGCTTCTTTGTACAATAGTATTTTATCCTATCTTTATTTTTATGAAGAAAGTATTATTTCACATTGATAGAAATTGATTAGTCTTTCTCTTTTTGCACTCATTGGAGTTGCTATGACTATTTCTATAGTGTCACTTATTTGGGGAGCTATATACACTTGCAGTCTATATGAAGAATTATTTTCGTCAATGCTTGCTAAATGTCATCCATAGTAAAGTGTAGACGTTTATTATTGTTCTTGACTACAAAATTTCTAAGTTTGTTGTTATAAAATTGCTAACCCAAATGGGTAGACCTCTATGATTTTTCTTCACTATAAAATTTAAAAAAATATATATATTATTCATATTTTTTATTCAAATCATAACTGAAAAAACATGCATCAAGTGCCTATGGTACATTACAAAAATTGGGCTTATTTAACCCAGGTACCAAAGAGAGTACAAAGTGTTATCTGCATGGCCACAATGTTTTCAAAAACATCACCTTATAAGTTTGATTATTAAAGCCACAATAATTCTAGTTTAAATTATCTAAATAGTATATTTGTTCCACACATTGAAGCAATATATTAAATTTCCTTTTACATCATTCCTTTCATAAACTGAAGAAACTATGATCCACCACCTATATCGTTGAAACTATATATCTTCATTGAGAATTTAGTGGAAATAGATTAAAAAATGTATTCATCTGAAAATTGTATCGCAATAGATTATTCAGATTGAAGTTTATTCCATTCTTTAGTTAAAGCATCCTCTTTGAAATTTATCTCCCTACAAATATGAAAGATGGACATATCAGTGAAAATACCTAGAATATCCTTCAAATACGCAATTAAATGTTCTAGAGAGACATCATATATGTTTTCTTCACCATTCATCCACTTTGTCACTAACATAGAGTATCCAAACAAAGTATCAACATCACTAGGTTCTCTTGTGATCCAGGTAGAAATTAGTAGCCACCCTCCTATTCCACTGGCTCAAAATACAATTTCCATCTTTCTAGTTTTTCTATGGTTTTTCAGGCTCCTAAACTTTTGTGACCATTTTGAGGCCCTAAACTATTTTATTTTGGCCCAGAAGCACCCAATAGATAGTCGAAGGCATGTACTGGTCCATTGGAAATATGTACTCCTCGTCTAGACCTTTCCGATGGGCTACTGTGCGTGCAAAATGGTTATTGTATTCAAAATCAATGCCCGTAGGAAGTTGGCGTATCAACTAAACACATCATGGCCCATAAACGTATGGTTTTTCATATTCTGGCATTAGGGTTTTGGATGTTTAGGGTTTTATCATTGATGCTTTATGTTAAAAGGCATTTTCATCCTCATTGTAATTATCTTATTATGAATGTGTGTAGTCGTCACATCTCTTCTCATAGATAATCTACCACCATTATAGCGAGTTCATTTCACTCTGCATTTTTATTGTTCCTGCATATTTCGTTCATTAATAGAAATTGAGTATTATTGTGTCTTTGTGTTTCTTTCATATTTATTTGTTTAATTTTTCCCCTCATAAATTTGGATTAGTTGTATCAGAGAGGTCTTCTCTTTATATGTTTCTATATGCATGTCCCCAACAAGGTCAGGGTATAAGTAGTTGGGACTCAAACTACTTGAGCCTCTAAAATACCATCCTCACTTATCTTGATGGCCTCCCATGGAAAAAGAAAAGAGAGATGAGGGATAAGGAGATCATATTCATTTGTTTCTTGAGGAATCCCTCACATGACAGAGGGACACAATGATGGAAAATTTTATCCAAGTCCTTCGACGACTGTCGACAACAACAAACACATCTTTGTCAAGCGACCACTTTGGAGGCACCGCCCCTTTCAAGGTACAAGTTAGTTTTTATATTCTCGTGTTTAAAGGTCTAATAGATGAAAATACTTTGGAAAAATGGCTAAATTTTATATAAGGTTATTTATTATTCCACAATTTATTTGATAGGGAAAATATCATCTTTGCACTCCTTAAGGTCCCCCCCCCCATGTCAAAAATTGGTGGGAGACCTACTATGTGAAAAATTCCACAGAGGAATCTGGAATGTTTGAGGATGAACCCACTTAGGACACTTTTATGGATGTTGTTAAGGAACAATATTATCATGTTGGAAACTATGACGACCTATACATGAGATGAACCACACTGCATCAGGAGAGGGACCAAACAATGTCGGAGTTCATGAATACCTTCCATACCTTGCACACAAATATGGGTATCAAAGACTTCGAGTGGAATTTGGTTCTAAAATATCGTGGGGGTCTATATAGGTACATCCAAACATAAGTGGAGTTTTTGGACATCTCGTCACTAGGAGTCGCTTGTCAATATGATGTCAAAATCAAGCAAAAATTTAAGCAGAGGAATAATATATATTTTGGATTTGTGAATGCATCACAATAGAAGTAGGGAAAAGGAATCCCTAGCCTACACAATAAAGGAAAAATTAAGTTTGGACAACCTCAAGACAATCGACCTAAGATGCAAGCAAAGAAGGATAATGGGAAGATGAAGAAATACACTGGGAAGTGATGTGATTTCCATAAAATCCCCTAGCACAACACTGATGAATGTCACTCGAAGCAATCATTGGTGGATGAGATGAAAGCCTCATATTCATATCCAGGATACGACTCTAATTCAAATCCATACAAGGGTAAGCATATCATTGATGTAGAACTTAGTGCTACAGTCACTACCACCTAGGTCCAAACAAACAAAACAGAAGAGCCAAAGGAAGGTGAGTTTTTTTTCACTCACAGATGTGGGTGAAGGGTGCTCTACTAAATTTCATTGTTGATAGCAGAAGCCAAAAGAACCTAATCTTAGAATAGGTCATCAAGTGGTTTGGGTTTCTAACAACACCGCATCCACAACCATACAACATCATCTGGCTCAGCCAAGGACGAGATCACCACATAACCCAATAGTGTCACCTTCCCTATGGAATCAATCCCTTCAAGGATGAGGTATTGGGTGACGCTTCTCTACTTGAAGTTTGTGATGTTATTTTAGGCTATCCATATATGTGGAAACATCATGCTATATATAAATCTAGACCTCGTAGTGTCATTTTTACTTTGGGCAGACAATTGTACATGATACCAGAAGTAGCTCTAAACAAAGTTACCAACTTAACAAGAACTCTCCAAAGTTCAGGTTTTCCAAAGGTCACATATTTTACCCCCATTTCAAAAAATGGTGCTACTGGTAGAACCCCTTTTCTGCAGGGTGGTTAAAATTGTGATTGCTTGAAATCATTTATATTTACAACCAATATCAATGCATAAAATTGACCTTCAAATTTAAAATGATGCTACAAGTAGAACCCTTCTTATTTTTGGAGTTAAAATTGTGACTTAATTGAAACAATGACTTAATTTAAATTCAATTTTTCACCATTGTTTCAATTAAGTCACAATTTTAACTCCAAAAATAAGAAGGGTGCTACAGGTAGTTGTTGGATAGTTTTTTTGGACCATTGGTTGTCATTTATGTCAACCCTTGGAGATTGATGTCAACTCTTGGAGAAGTCTAGAATCCATAGGTTGTGATTGATGTTGAGTCAGTTTTCATTGATGAGTGGTTGATGTCAACTGATGTGATGGGTGTATTTGCAGAAGTCTCCAAAGTGGTCTCGTTATGGTGTATCCCATAGTATGGTTAAGTATCATGTAGTTTATCATGGAATTAGATCATGAAGGATAGAGTAAATGAAGGTAACTCACTCATGGATGGATACTCCTCATCATGCTATTTCCGGTGATAGGTGGTATGCCATGTAGTTCGTCGCGATTGAGGAGATATGCCCTCTTGAAGATGAAGACCCGAAGTATGGTTAAGAAGCCCCAAAGTATGGTTAATAATCCCATAAATGGTTGCAACAAGAAGTTATTAGTTGACCCCAATATGAGGAAAAAGGGTAAAATAGTTGTAAAAAAAAAGTTACAAGTCAACCCTAAAGTTAAGTAAAGAAGTCACTTGGAAAAGTATAGATACAGATCAAGAGCCTCTCATTTTACACACACAAGTTTATTGAATATATGTCTAAGTGAGAAAGTAATTTTTATCTGAGGTAACCAAAGAGATATGAGGCAAATTTTATACAAAATATGAAGTGAAGAAAGGATAAATTCCAAGGGAGGACGAAGTCTTTTGAGGATGTGTTCTAAGGTATGTTATTTACAGGTCATCTTACCATTTTTAAAACTTATTTATAGAATGATTTATATAGAAAAACTTAGAGGATATTGAGAATCCATATCAAGGTACCTGTAGTAGAAATTTAAGCTTCTGGGTCATTCTATTTTCGGAGATACACTCTGTGGAAAATAGGATTTTTGGCTAGTCCTCAAAGTAGTCTCAAATAGGTGTTCCAGGTAAGACACTCATAAATTATTCATAGAGAATCCAAATTTAGTGAGACTAAATGGATTGGATAGAGTAAAGTACTTAGTATGTTTTGTATGACTTTTATATATTTTTCTTGACATGCTCGACAAATTCGTTCTCTAGAATAAGCCGAAATTCAGCAAGGTCTGTCATTTTTTCTATAACTTGTTTTTTGGTATGTTCCAAGTAGTGAAACTTGAAGGAATTGCAAAGAATATATTGAATAATATTGGGTAAAATTTCCAAAGATTTATTCAATACAGGTACAAATTTATTCTTGTTGAAATTTAGGGTTTTTGACTAATCCAAAAACTAGTTCCGTGAGACAAAGGTAAAGATTGACAAATATGTTATTCTCTTGTTTTGAAGTTGAGGAAGGTCTGCAGGTTTGTGATCACATACACCGGTTATGTTACCGAGTTACAAGTATGTTTATATGCATTTTTTTAGGGTTACATGTTGATAATGTTATGGTGCATGCTTGAGGCAATTCTTTGGTATATTGTTGAGGCATTGGCACATGCTTGAGGCACATATTACTTGCATGGTTGAGGCATAAAATTGGTATATGATCTTGGTTGTTTGGTAATTTGTTGAGGTCCACCATTGATGGTACTTTATTGATATATCCTATGGTACATAGTGTATGGCATGATTGAGTGATACGGTATATGGTTGAGGTACATTGTTGATACACGGTATGGTACATGTGTTGATGTACATTATTGATGTACATGGTTGATACATGGTATGGTACAGGATTGGTACTTGGTATGGTGTTGATGTACATGGTTGATACATGGTATGGTACAGGATTGGTTCTTGGTATGGTGTTGATGTACATGGTTGATGATTGAGGCATATGGTACAGGTTATGGTGCATAGTCGATGCACATTTTGGTACAGGTGTTAGTGCATGGTTGATGCACTTTTTGTGGTACATGTTGTGGTATACGATTGATGCTTGGTATGGTACATGTTGATGGTTTGGTATATGCGTTGGTGCATGTTTGAGACACATATCTTGTGATGGTATGTCGGTGGTTTTGGTACATTCTTGGTAGAGGCATGTGTTGGTGTTTTTGGACATCTAGTTGAGAGGTGTACTTGGTATATGATCCATGTGAGAGGATCTGGTTGAGTATCAGTGAAAGTGATAGGTTAGACAGGTTGATGAGTAACATGTTGATGTGACAAGTTGACAAGGACAATTTGGATATAGTGACAGGTTGACAGGTTACATGTTGATGTGACAGTGGCAGTGACAGTAGCAGATATTGTGGTAGTGACAATTGGTCTACACTTATATTTCAAGGCAGCAGGATGGGGCAAGAAAAGGGGGTTGTATCCTCCTTCCATTTGGAGCCAGAGAATCATGGATTCAGAGATTCCTTCAGGTTGGAGACTGAGAATCAGGGAAGTGTAGCATCCTTCTGGTTGGAGCCAGAGAATTCAGGGTGTTGGAGCTTCCTTCAGGTTGGATCCTGAGAATCAGGGGGTTGTAGCCTCCTTCTAGATGGAGCCAGTTAATTCAGGGAGTTTTATCTTCCTTCAGGTTTCATACTATAAATAGGGGGTCGTAGCCTCCTTCTAGTTGCAGTTGGAGAATTGGGCAGTTGGTGCTTCCAAAGAATGTATTCTTTGATAAATAAGAAATCATTTTGTGGTTTTCTCCCATTTGGGTTTCCACATAAATTATGGTGTACTGCGTACTTGATGTGATGTCTCTTATGTTTATATTCTCATGATATATTGATCATATATTGATCATATATTGGTTATATATTGTTGATTAAGTTAAATTTTATATATTGTGGTTAAAAGTGGTAAAGATACATATGATTTTCTGTTACGAAATGAGCCACTTTGAATAGGTTCATTGCTCCAACTCAGAATAAAATTAATCCAACATGAGCCATGTGAGCCCCAAGCAATTTACCAGACAAATTGATAAGTCAGGAATTACCGACCCACCAAGTGAAACCAATGGTTTCTTGATCATGACTAGCTAAAGATATAATTCCATTTAAGAGTGTTTCCATGGGGTACGACCTCCTCAGGGAATATAAGGTTTTCATGAGGTTGATCTTAAGCCGTCATCCAAACATGAATACCTTCGTTCAGGAGAATATTTTTTGTGGATAAATTCTCAGATTTAGGATCTTCTCAGTATTCCAATAGTAGCATCACTTTTCGATTTGAGGGTCAATTTTTTGAAATCGTATTGGTTGTAAAGGAAATTATTTCAAGCAAGTCGCAATTTTAACCACCCTGCAAAAAAGGGATGCTACTAATAGCACCATTTTTTGAAACGAGGGTCAATTTTGTTTTTTTTGACACAAAAATATGGGTTTTTTGCACTAGAGATATAATTTTTAGGTCAAAGTTCTCATTAAGTTAGTAACTATGTTTCCACCTACCGCAATTTCTTTGGTCTCAACTAAGTAGTGTAGGAATGTCATCTTCTAGACTAGGAAATTTGTCCCCTTCATGATTCTCTCTCAAGGTGAATGACAAGTAGTGGCCACATCCATGGACTCCGCATAGGGCTTCTCTACAAAGAAGAAGAAAGTGGACAAATTCATGGAAGAATATTGAGACATATTCACCTTACCTACCAAGGTGCCTCTACACTATCAGGTCAAGCAGTCAATCGATTTGACCCCTAACGTGCCTTTACCTAATGGGTATATATATAGATTCTCTCTCCCTGAAAATGAGGAAATCAATCGTGAGATTCAAGAGATACTACAAAAATGGCACACTCGACCAATCTCCTCACCCTATAGAAGCCCAATTGTTCTCATATAGAAGAAATATAGGGAATGGTGACTTTGTATTGATTATAAATCTCTGAAGAAAATCATAGTCAGGAACAGGTACACAATTCCTCAAATTCAAGACCGTCATGACCAACTCAAGGGATCTAATTACTTTAGTAATATTGATCTAAAGTTTGTCTACCACCAGGTCCCAATAGAATCAACTAATGTATGAAAGACTTCTTTCAAGTCTAAAGAAGGTATTTTCAAGCGGTTGGTCATACCCTTTGGGTTGAGGAATGCCCCAACAAATTTCATGAGGTTGATGGAAGACATATTGTGGACTTTCACCAATTCCTTTGTGGTTGTATATCTAGATGACATCCTCATATTCAGTAAGAATTGATTTGACTACTTGCAACACATTAAATAGGTCCTACACACCCTGCGACAACACAAGATATATGCCAACTTAGATAAATTATCCTTCGGCGTGAACGAGGTGCAATACCTTAGATACATTATAGATGAACATGGTGTGAATTTAGAACTATCCAAGGTCCAAGTCATTCATGATTGGCCATCCATAAAAACAAAAAATGAGCTTTGGAGTTTCTTGGGCCTTTCCAACTTCTATCGCAGATTCATGTTGGGTCTCTCTCATATTGTATGGCCCCTCATCCAGGTGACCAACGGTGGTTTCCAAGCCCAGGTTTTGTGGGCCAAGTCAAAAAAATAATAATTTGATGATCTAAAACATCATCTATGTTCATCCCTAGTGCTCACCATACCCTATCTATAACAACCTTTTGAAATTGAGACAGATGCTCCAAACTACATTACTGGTGTCATTCTAACTTAGCACAATCATCTGGTGGTGTATCACAGTGACACACTCTCACATGCCATCTGTAAGTACCCTGCCTATGACAAAGAGATGTATTCTATTGTACAGGATTTCCACCAATGGAAGCATTACATTTTAGGGAAGGAGACAGTCATCCATACAGATCACAAACCTCTTTAGTTCATGAAAACACAAGGAAAATTAAAGAATGAACACCATCAAAAGTGGTTCACATACTTGCAACAGTTTCACCTCAACATTAAATATAAGAAAGGGAGCACCAATCATGTTGTTGACTACCTTGTTTGACCTCCAGTTGGATCACTAACCATGGTTCTCGACTCATACAGGAATGAGACCTCCAGGTGGTCCCAACTCTATGAAAACAATATTGAATTCGCTACGACCTACCATATGTTGGGAACAAAAATGACCTTTATCGACATTCATCTTCAGGATGGACAATTATACCATCTGAGTCAATTTTATGTTCCTTTGAGAAAGTGTGTGAAGCTGATTTTGGAAGCCCACTATAGTTGGGCAGCAAGACACTTTGGCATGGAGAATACAATGGAAATACTATAGAAGTATTACTATTGGTGGAAGCTTCGATAGGATGTCAATAAGTATATTAAATCTTGCATTGTCTACTCTATCTCCAAGCCAACCATTAGGAAAAAAGGAATGTACACCCCTCTGCCTACTCTCAACGGGCTCTAGAAATCCATCTCGATGGACTACATGTCATTTCTCCCCTCAACCAAGTATGGAAATGACTTTGTATTCATGGTCGTTGATTGATTCTCTAAGATGGCCATTCTTACAGCTTGCAAGATGAGTATCACAAATGAGGCCACTACCAATCTCTTCTTTGAGCTAGTGTGTGTGCACTTTGCACTACCACATACCATCATATCATATCGAGACAATATGTTCTTGAGTACATTCTGGTTAAGCCTCTAGTCACTGTTGGACACCAAGCTCACCAAATACACTTCCTTCCACCCCCAAACTGATGGAAAGAAATAGGTCATCAATAGGATGATCGTGCATATCTTGTGCATTACAACTCCAAGCATCCACACACATGGGATGATATCCTTCCTTATGTTCAACACAATTAAAATATATCCCTCCATAGCTCGAACGACTACAACCCTTTTAAGGTGGGCCTAGGATTTCAACCATTGGGACCCATTGATGTAGCATTTCCCCTTGCATCCCCACAAGAAGAATATTCCCATGCTCAATATCAGGCATACAAAGCCACCAAATTCATTGAAAGGATCCAACACATCCTCCAACATGTCCATGTTATTTTATAAAAATCCAATGCTAAGTACAAACAACGTCATGATCAACACCAATTTCCAAACAAGTTTCAAGTGGGAGACAAGGTTTGATTGCATTTGCATAATGAAAAACTTATAGTACCCCATCAGAATTTGTGTCCACTTCTCTATGGCCCTTACACCATCACCATGGCTATGGGTGGTAATGATTTTGATTTAATTATTCCCCCCTTCCTTGGCTTGCACCCAGTATTCAATGTGGACCTCCTTTCTCCATATTTTTTGCCACTACTTGACACATCAAAAGTGGCAGAGAAACTGACACCTATAGAGCTGAACCATGACTATATGGAATATGAAATCATTGATAGGATAATGGACACATAAGTTAAGTGTACACACCAATAGAATATCCAACTCTATCGGATTTCCAAAGCAAGGAAGCTACTGCACCAAGGAAAGTGGTTCAACAAGCGTCAAGTTCAACATAAGTTTCTCCATTCCTTCCTAAGGAGGGAGTATTGATCCAGGTGAAAATATATGTCCACCCAACTATTCCACTATCTCAAAATACAGTTTCCATCTTAGATTTTTTTCTACGATTGTTTTGGGTCCTAAACTTCCAGGGCCATTTTGAGGCCGTAAACGACATTTTTTTTTGGCACAGTGTAACGACCCTAATTGAATAAATGATTAAAGATTACAAAGAAAAATTAATTAAAGAAAATAAGTGTGATTAATTAAGTAATAATCAAACTGAAGATTACATTTAATGACTTGTGACATAAATTTAAGAGATAAATAAAAAAATGAGATAACAGGGATTGCGTACGCTGCAGAGGGTGGCGTATGCAGGGCAAGAAGCCCAGAAATCCCGAGAGGATAAAAATGTTAATGAAGAAACGGAGGACGGGGGTGGTTGAGGAGTGAATGCGTGAGTTGGCAGGGAGGAATAAGGGAAGGGAAGAGGGGGATGTGCACACCATTCGGGAGGCGGAGGAGGGAATGGATGCGGGAAACTGTTGTTTTGCCATCTACAGAGAGCCGAGAGCTTTACTGTGATATGTGTGCTCAGATTGAGACACGAGACTTACTGGTTATGACATATTGATGAGGGAGGCACCGAGTTGCTAGAGGTTTTGGGCACGGGGGCCAGGATATCCGTAGATATCCTGGAGCTAGGTCGTTTTCCTAGTTGGTAGGGTGGACATTAGTTTTGGGCAATTATTTTCTGTGTCTGTGGCAGGACTGGACTGTGTAGCAAGGCAGCAAGGGAAACAGAAATTAGCATCAGAACCGGGTATTTTGTCAAGTTATGTAATTATTTCTTTCTTCCATGAAATCAGTATTTATTGATAAATCTAAGTTACTGAGATTTCTGTTATAAAAATCAATATTATGCTATGAAGTTATTGTCTCAGTTAGGAAATAAATTGCTTATGAAAATAAATGATGTTTAGAAATATATTAGGCTGTTACATATGGTATCAGAGCGTCTTAGTTCGAAATCTGGAGCCTAAGGGCCGAAACCCGGAGTGTTAACTCCAGCCATGCTTAACCTGTAAGAAACACACGTTCAGTTTGACCAAATAGGATGGATACAGTATGGTATCCAAGCAAATGATCTCATGTATATCATAAGCAACCATTTTAGACAATACCCTTTAACTAGATCATATACGGTTACTACAGTTTTAGCCTGAATATTTGAAGGAGCGCCCTTTAAAACAGTAGCAGCAAACCAAAAAGTTTGAAGGATCATTTCATATAGAAAGGGCTACCTTAAAGCAGCCGGATAAAGAAAAGGAAATTTAGCAGACTTACATTATGCAGGAACAGTGAAACTAGTTGCCTGTATCAGCCTCGGTGAATTTTAAATAATGTATAAAAAAAAATAAAAAATAAAAAATAAAAAAATCTCAGGAACTATAGACCCTTATAAAATTTCAAACGTGCTAAAGAGAGAAATTTTTACATTACGTAATGTTTCATGCAAATTAATCATTATCTCGAAGAAGAGTTGTCTGTTACACGGGAGAACGGATCTGTGCCGTCGGATCTCGGACGAAATCCCGTTAGCCGTNTAGACAAGTTGCGCGGGGTTTAAGCCCTAGCGTGCATAGGAGGAGTCATCGAAAAATCGGATTTCTCGAGGTCACGAGAACCGGGACCTTGAAAGTCCTGAAACCCTGAGAGTCAATCAGGACCGTCCATCTGCATGGACAGGTGGCGAAGGATCGGGCGCCGTCGGATTTTTGTTCATCAGAGTTTTCAAGGATAAGGAAATTGTGCAACAGGAAATCGCAAAATGAGATTTCCCGACAAGATCTGAACCGTTCGTTTTGGAAGACACGTGTTAGTAGATCTCGAGGAGTCAGAGATCTGTGCCTTCGGAGAAAACCCCAACATGAGAGTTGTGGGGGCCACAGGTGGAACTAGCGGAGGACAGGTGTCAGCAACCTAGGCAGAGTCAGAAATTGGCATATCGGGATTCACGAAGTCAAGAAGTCGGGACCTTTTAAGTCTCGAAATAGCGGGAACAATCTGGGCCGTCTGTTTGAAGGGACGCGTGGCGAGAGATCCCAGAAAGTCAGAGTTCGGCATATCGAAGTTTCTAGAGTCGTGAAACTCTTGCACAGTGGAATCGCGATTCGCGATTTCTCGATACAATCAAGGCCGTCCATCTGAAGGACAGGTGGCAACCATCAAGAACCATCGACTGTTGACCCCATCGGCATATCGGGAATTGGCGTATCGGGGATTTCAATGACACGAAACCCTTACATTACGAAACCGCGATATGCGAATTCTCGACACCATCATAGCCGTTGATCCAAGGGACGCGTGTTCGAGGATTTGAAGAAGTCGGGATTTCGGCATTTTGGGTTTCCCACACATGAAGGAATCATGACCGGAGAAGTCGCGAAATCCCAAAACGCGATGGGTCCCACAACCATACCGTTAAGCGAGGACAGGTGTCGGAAGGTCCAACCTTGCCGAAATTTAACGAAAGGTGGCATCGGAGATCGGGGATCGGGAATCCTAAGGACGTGCGTTCGTTGACATCGCAAATGCCAAAACCCCGAATCCCGATAGGGCAATGCAAGGTCACGGGGACAGGTCATATGGACCAAGCGCATAGTGAAGGGGCTAACGAAGAAAAGAACCCTCGGGAAAGTTAAGCATAAAATCCCGATAGGAAAATAAGTGACCACTGTCTTGTGAACACGGTCATATAGACCGAGGTATAGTCAGTAAGGGGCTAACTCTTAGAAACTAAGCCCATCACGAATCGGGAATTGGAGAGGTAAGGGGGTCGTGATAGCGAAAAGTCTGAAACGTCGAACTCCGATATAGAGTCGGAGATAAGCCACGATAGGTGCAGAGACCGTGACGAGGAAAGATAAGGCCTGTGGATTGGGACATTCGACAGTGAATTCCGGAGGAAATTCCAAAGAGACGCTTAGGCTCAGTCGAT
>ML778431.1:610572-623503 GCA_009831015.1 Picea engelmannii
CAGTATTCCAACAAAAATTTCCAATATTGAATCCAAAAGTGCATTTTTGGAAATCCAATATTAGCAATTTTGGAACTAGATTTTGCAAGTCTTTAGAAACCCCAAATTTGGACTTTACAAAAATTGATTTTCGGCTGTCTTTGAAGGGGATTATATTGGAATTAATCCAAATTTAATGAAATTGGATTTATATATGCATATTTCAACCTGATCAATAAAATACTACACTTACCACACTCTAGGGGGATTTCACTTATTGTATCATGCCATTTGAACTCAGTAGTGCTAGAGACACTTTTTGGAAAGCTATCCTTTGAGTCCCATGACATGTTTCACATCATTTTGTATTATATAAACAATATTACAATGATATATATATAATAGAAATAACATGTATAAGACTTCCATGACCTTTTTATTCAATGTTAGTAGTATAACATTTGTGTAAACACTTGTAAGTGTGTCTTATACATCATAAAAATATTCCTCATTAGTTTCATCATATCAAAGTAGGTGTGTTATCGAACAAATAGGTAAGTGCAGACACAAATGGATCTCCCTAGTTTCAACCTGAAACTAGAACAAAATAAACAGTACAGTAAAGTTTCCTTAGATTTCATATATCAAATAAGAATAGGATCCAAAACATACCTTTTAAATGTTGTAGACCTAACTCACCAATGTAATCCCAGCTCCATCATAAGGATTATGGAGAAGTATCTACAAAGAAACACAATCCAATGAAGACTAGAATAACAGATTCTATTCGATATGAAACTATGTATGTGATCAAGGAATCATATAATATGGACAAATAATGTTCATATAGGAAAGAAAAAGTATATATGTATTAAAGAATGTGGAAGAAAGATACAACCAGACGCCTTGATGTTGTCAGGTTCCTTCCAGCAGTTCCTTGCTTCCCACACAATTTTGTTCCATGGATTCTTATACCAACAATCTATCTTAACAAAGCAAATCTCAAAGCCAACATAGGCCCAAAACCTCCAAGCTACAAAACTCAAGAACTAGCCCTTCCAAAAACTCCAAAAGATAAATTTATGAATGAGAAATCCTCTCCTTTTATAAGTTGAAAAGGATAGGGTGAGAATTTTAGGATGATCCCATGATATCAGAGAGACGAATCAGATCAAAACCGATTATAGGTTGCCTCACCCTTGAAGCTTCTATTCTAGAAGCAACGAGAAGCTTCTCTTTTTCCTTCGTACGGAAAATCATCGCACCCTTAATATTGAGCAGAGTGTGATGACGTCATAGGCTACTTTGGTGTAGCATGATATGATTTGGAATTGTCGCACCCTTAACACTGGGAAGGGTGAAACGATCCTTCTTGATATGACTTTTACAAAGGAAAAGATAATTTCATCTCTCTGGGGAAATTCATCTTCATTCTTCTTCAGGGATTAAGGAAATTGATCCTTCTAAAGACAGAGGATAGGTTTACATCATTAACGGTCATAGGGGTGAAAAAAAAATGTGTAACATTAAACCCCCCAAAGTGTGAAGTTAGAACAGAGTGATAGCTGAAATACTTTGTCGAGTGTGTGTTGGGAAAAAGGAACACGTCGGTCGAAAACCTGCTAATAAACAAGGAAATACATTACAATAATATATCATCACTAAGGTAGGAATTCCCATACTCAGAATATAAGTGAATCAAAGCATGAATGTCGACATGCAAAGATCCATGTCAAGTAATACAGGACATGGCCACCAAAAATACATTGTGGATCCATGCCAATATGACTCAAATATGAACATAGCCCCCAAAAGTACATTGTGGATATATGTGTTAAAGACTCAAATTTGAACATATCCACGAGACATACACTGTGGATCAATGCAACAGTACAATCTAAATATACTCCAACGCAACCTGAATCTATCAAAAAAGATCCAGGGTCTTCATCTCCACTACTCTATAGAATGAATCTAACCATGTGAATAAATGTGTTGAAGTCAAACATGGTAGAAACCACTTGATTACCATTCATTAGTGAATATCATTAACAAGTGTGAGGGAAATCACCATTAATGTCAATGACTCCCAAGGTACACTAGTACAATCCAACGGGTGTGAATTTATGAGCTAAAGTCAAACACTCAGTGGAATCTCCCAATCAGGGGTCAATAATGAAAACCCACTGTCGAAAGCAAGGAAACCTACCATTGAGGCATGAAATTTCTAAGGTATCGATTAGTTTCTAAGTCTAATTACTGGATAATGAGTTGAATTCGACAGGAAAAGACTCGTCACAGAAGGGCCTTAATGTACCCCCCATCAATGACACGAAATGGGTAAAAAGATTTGAAGTAGATCATAGTAAAAAGTGATTCAGGATTGACTCAAGGATGTTCGATGCAATAGAAGGATTACGGACTATAGAAATGGCTGACGCAATAGAAGTTTTTACGGGTTGAACTTCTCTTTGAACATATTGACGACACGACAATTGTCTTGGAAACACTAACTCAACAATAGGGATCACCGACCAATTTACAATCTTATAAAGGAATATGATCAAGAGACAAGAGGATTTTCCAACCTAGACACAAAGAGAGTGAAAGGGTGTCATGTTTAAGAGCGAATCTTCCATAGAATACATGTTTAAATACTTTCTTTCCCAATTTTTCTCCCACCATTTCTGGCGAGTACCTCTTTATTTTTACACAATCTTGAGGAGGATAACATATGCTTGATTTGTAAGTTCATATTTCAGATGAGTCCCTCGGAGTATGTTTAAATAACCCTAGGAAGGAGCGGTTTGGTCCAATATGGTCTTTTTTATGCTTGTTTTACGAGTCCAAAGAAAGAAAAATCAAGGGTTTTTCATATTTAGAGAGTCTGAAAAACACTTAAAGAAAACTCCAAAATGTCTTTTTTTGTAAAGGAATCTGATGAGACCAAAAAAGAGATAATCTACCACTCAACAGACATTTTCTTTAAATAATTTAATGAGCATGAAAAGAACAAGATCGCTCGGTAATATTTTCATGTTTAGAGAGTCTGAAAAGAGCTTAAAGGGAACTCCAGGGGATTCGATTTTCGTATAACCTTTATGAGTTCGAAAAAGTAATAAAAGTTCACTCGGTTACATTCTTAGGTATTTACGAGCATGAGAGAGAACAAAGACTAAGCTCGGGATTGTTTTCATTTTTACGCAAGATTAAAATAAACAAAACTATGCTTGGGATAGGTTTTATTTTTACACAAGCTTAAAACTAGCCAAAACTATGCTTGGACCTGGTTTTATTTTTACACAAGATTGAACCAGAATTCTGGAACATGAACTATGCTCCAGAATTCAGGTTCAATCCTGAGACCTTTGTTTCATTTTTTAACGACCTTGGCACAGAAGAAGAACTATGCTCACAAGATTTGTTTCATTTTTCAACGAGGTTGGCACAGAGACGCGAAAACTATCCTCACCGTTGGTTTCATTTTTTAATGAGATTGAAATCAAAAGACCATGCCTAAAGTTGGTTTCATTTTTTTAATGAGCTTGAAATCAGAAAACTATTCTCAAAGATGGTTTCATTTTTTAATGAGCTTGAAATCAGAAAACCATGCTCAACGCTGGTTTAATTTTTTAATGAGCTTGAAATCAGAAAAACATGCTCAAAGTTGGTTTCATTTTTTAATGAGATTGAAATAAAAAAACCATGCTCAAAACTTTCTCCCTAGTTTCAACCCGAAACTATAACAAAACAAACAGTGCACTAAACTTTCCTTATATTTCATATACCAAATAAGAAGAGGATCCAAAACATACCTTTTAAATGTTGTAGACCTGACCTCGCCAATGTGATTCCAGCTCTGTCATAAGGCTTATGGAGAAGTATCTGCAAAGAAACACAATCCAACGAAGACAATAATAGCAAAGTCTATTCGATATGAAACTATGTACGTGATCAAGGAATCATACAATATGGGAAAATATCATTCATATAGGAAAGAAAAATTATATATGTATTAAAGAATGTGGAAGAAAGATACAACCAGATGCCTTAATGTTGTCAGGTTCCTTCCAATAGTTCATTGCTTCCCACACACTTCTACTCCATGGATTATGAGACCAAAAATCTATCTTGACAAAGCAAATCTCAAAGCCAACATAGGCCCAAAAACTCTAAGCTACAAAACTCAAGAACTATCCATTCCCAAAACTCTAAAAGCTAATTTTCCCAATGAGAAATCCTCTCCTTTTATAAGATGAAAAGGATAGGGTGAGGAGGTTAGGATGATCCCATGAGATCAAGGAGGTGAATCAGATCCAAACCGATCGGAGGCCACCTCACCCTCAAAGATTCTATTCTAGAAGCATCGAGAAGCTTATATTATTCCTTCATACGGAAAATCACCACACCCTTAATATTGAGCAGAGTGCAACAACGTCGCAGGATGTTGTGGTGCATCATGTGACGATTTGGAATCACCGCACCCTTAACAATGGGCAGGGTGTGACTATCCTTCTAGATAGGGTTTTTACAAAGAAAAAGATAATTTCATCTCTCTGGGAAAATTAATCTTCCTTCTTCTTTAGGGATTAAGGCAATTGATCCTTCTAAAGACAGAGGATAGGTTTACATCATTAACAGTCATAAGGGTGAAAAGAATAATGTGTAACAAGGTATTTAATGTTAATCCTTTAAAATTGTATTCCATCATATAACACCCCATATCATGGACATTTCACCAATTGTAGAACCTTCAAGGAAAACAACATCTCACAATGTTTTGTTTCTTACTATGTTGTGTGCATGCATAGGTTTTTTTACATATATTATTCTAGATCTAACCTTCATATGGTATGATTAATCCTAGTAGTTATTTAGCACATTGAAACATGTTCTCACCACCACACCCCATATTATCCCCTTGACTTTAATAAAAAAATTATCCTTTAAATGTCAACTTCATTTTTCACCATTGCTAGCATGTTAGTTCAACATATGGAAGAATACTACAATCATGTCATACAATATGTCAATTAAAAATTATCAAGGCCATAAGTAAATTACAACCATGATGATAAGTTGGCCTTGGATATGGTCCATTCCATCTAGAAAATTCACCACTACATCATTATTGATCAAACCAAATTCATATTCAATTCAAATCCCATGCCAAATATTTTGGGTTGATGATTAATCAAATATAATTTATCCTATTAGAGAGTCATGCTCGAAGGGTTTGATATTTAATATACTACCCCAAAGAGTAAGGAGGACTTGTCTCTCACCCATTTCCTTTCTAACCTCCCTACTAGCATAATAGAGCCTCCTCTCAATGATGACCTCCCCAACAAGCATATTTTTATCATATCATTGGAGGACCTCTAGTATGATGATATTTTGATTTACCTTCACACACAAAAATTGGTCTGGATCTTTCGTGTGATGACCATCAATATATTCATCACCAATATATTTTTTATCTCTTCATTGGGTACATCTTGTATCAATGTGTCCATACCATTGTATGCCAATCGCTAACTCATAAGGAGGCATAAAAAGTTTTCAACGATTTCCACAATGATGCTTGTGGCAATGATTTATCATAAACGACCACTACTTTGAAGAGTGTCCTTGTGGGATACATTTGTTCCTCTCTTTTTCATGATTTCATTCATAGATTTAAGTGGTGCAAAACTTTTATCCTCAAAAGCATGAGCCCCACCCTCTCCTTTATATCCCATCGTCTCTATTGGTCCCTTTTAAAAATCAAGGTTTGGCATTATGGAATGTCACCCCACTTTTAGTGACATCCACAAATACATCATTGCGACCTTTAATTACTCGACCAAATGGGATGAATCCATACCACCCTTTGAGAACATGTATCATATGTTGTATTAGTTCCCCTTTTACCGTGTCTTCACTCAATTTAGTGTCCCTAAACCACTAGTCTCTAACTATGGCTCTCATTTAAAAAATAAAATATTTCAAGCATTGGATTTGCAATTGGATTTTATATACAATTTCACTCCTCACTTCCTCATGATAATAACCAAGTTAAGGAAATAAAAAAAATCCTCAAAATCATGCTATAAAGAACAATAAACAAATAATTAATTAATTGGCACCACATGATTTTCTCAGCATTATGGGTCTACTAAAAATTTGTCAAAAAACCACTAGGTTCACCCACTTTCATTTTGTTCATGATATAGAGTCAATCTTACCCATTGAATGTGAAACCTCTTCTTTCCACTTAGTGATCGAACTCTTTCCTAACACCAACAACTTTTAACAATGTCTAGTAACCTTGGAACATGTGCATGAAGATTGTCACACCACCTTAAAAAAGAAGGGCCATCAATAAGTTCTCCAAGACCCACTACAATTGATATATCTATCCTCATTCATTTCACAAAGGTGATCTAGTCCTTTCCTTCAACGCAACCAAAGGAAAGTTAGGCCTTGGAAAGTTAGAATTACTATGATGTGGCCCCTACAACTTAAATCTTGTTTGGTGAAGCATTTCTATGCACTTACTTACCTAGATGATGAAATTTAGGGAAAATTCCATGGATCCATACATTTCTTAAAGTGTAGAAGCCTTGGAAAATATTACTAATTATTCAAATTCCAACCATAAAATTCTTAGCAATATTTTTATAAAAGTATTCAAATTTCGAAGGATTTTATATAGTTTCTAGAATATTTTGGTGATTTTTAGAGAAAAGTGCATTTATCCTATAGAATTTGTGTAAATCATTTTAGAAAAAATGGAAATTGGTGAATCTTTTTTGGAACAAATCATGGAAAATTAGCTCATGGGAGAAATTTATCCCCTAAAATTTTCCCTAATAAAATCCTTAAGGAATGCCTTAATGGGTTATACTTGAAGTGGTTCTATGCTTGAACGTGCAAGCACCATCCAACCATGATTGTTTATTTATTGGTTCCATTTACCATTATTTTGCACCTTATAGTTTCTTTCTCATCCTCACTATCAAAATTGTTTAACAAACTCTCGGTTACATCAATTTTGTCCATGGAATAATTCACTAGACTTAGATTCTCAACTCAGGTGCATGAGCTATTTACTCACAAGTGCAATTACTACTTAATCCTAGTTGTGTTTTCTTGTGCCTTGCAACCAAGAACAAAGATAAATATGATGTCATGATTAGTTTTTTGGTTGATTCCATTGACCTTCACACATATCATTTTCATGCTCACCTCAAATCAAAATTTCTCTTCACACAAATCAACAATGTTTACAATGTTTTTGACCCTTGCCTCTTAAAGAAATATCTATAGGTTAGGATTTTATGGAAACATTTTGATACCATTAAACTCATTAAAATTTATAAACATCACAATAATTATGTATATAACATATAAAATCAAGTCCTAGTTTGGTATACATCACATTAAAAATATACAAGTATGAAAGAGAAAACAAAAACATAGTATGTAGTACATAGATATCACATCATGATAAACAAAACATGTAAATCAATCAAATACATCTCATTACAATTGGGTAAAACCCATAAACAAAAAAAAAAAATATATATATATATATATATATATATATAATGTGTTATATCATATGTCTATATATCTCAAATATTCATTTGCATATCTCATCACATGAAAATGGGGCATAGGGGGGCATCTCGCCTACTATTATGATGGTAATGTGGTAGTGGTATCATATCTAAGTGGTGTAAATTCACTTGAAGTGGGGCTTTACTATGACCACTTCATGCCATATCCCTAGAAATATCATCGACTTGAGAAATTGTCCACATGAGTGGTCTCCACTCATAATCTACGTTGGTACAAGAATCCACAAAATTATCCTCGATGGTATGCCACCTATCCTCAAGGAATTCCTCTAGAAAAACATCCAAATGGTGGTATATATCTATTGGAAATTTTTTTGGGTCAACCACCATTCTCACCTACTTAGCCATAATTCATAGCCCAACACCCTCATTTAAACTTCTTTTGTTTCATTATCCTATTATAGTCAATGATACCCATGGTGATGGTGTTACTCTAATGAGCCTCATTGGCCACACACACACACACTTTCAACTCATTATTACCAAAATAAATCTATATATGTATTATAATATAAATACAAACATATATACACATTTCTAAAACATTAAATCAAACTAAAAAACAACTCACCCTTAGGTCCCCAACCCTCCCCTAGGGGCCTTGACAAATCCAATTCTTCATAGAATTCAATCCGAACTTAAAGATACTTTCCAAAAACCACAATCTATTGATCCTAAGTAGTAAATAAGTCCATAATGGATATTGTTCACATGGGCCCACCACTTAAATGCATCCACAACTCCCCCCAACTATGTCATGCATATCACCCTTACCAGGTTATCCCTAATGGCATGGCATGGTTGGATAGGGGGTACTCACTAAAACAACGGTGCATATCAAAGCTCCAAATGTGAACTCACCTCCCCTCAACTCATTGAATTGGGTTAGTTGTTACAATAGAACACCTAACAATGTGTGATCCTATGCATATTGGGTCCCATCTACGACTCTCTTTACTTGCCTCATTTGACTAGATATATAATGCGACACAAATTTCCTACCCATACTCAAAACCATATGGTCTGAAACCCCAACCCATCGGTTAGAAATCTAGTCTATGTAAATCATCCCATGAAAATGTTTTATCCCCTCTTTGTAGTGGCACTTTATCAAGGCCTCCATTATTGTCACCCATAACAATGTGGATCAAGTGTATATCATCTCTCCTAGGCTGGGGAGCCTAGTTAGGAAGTATATATTAGAGAGTTTCAACCCCAATAATTTCCCTCACACATCAAAATAACCTTCAATACTACACATACTAAAAATAATCTCTAAGATTTTTTAACCCATCTATGGTATGGCAACTAAAAGAATTTCAGTATCCTACATCTCACTAGTGTCATTTATACTAGTGAATATACTCTCACCTTGGTCATCAAACCATCATACTTATACTCCCTCTAGTATATAGGCATATTGAGTAGGTCCTACCAACAAACTAAAAAGCCTCATCAATCTCATGCAAATGTTTTATGCGTACCATCTATCGCATTGCTTCACATGGTTTTCACCTGAACAATTGTTCCATTGTGTGCCTACCTAGTTGTAGGCTGACACAAGTGGTGCACTCCTTGGACATGTGAGTGCATGATTATTCCATTAACATTGGTTTCATTTCACTTGTCCATGAAAAAAACAGTCACACAAGTATCTTGCATGACTAAGAAGGTTCTCAGAGAATAATGGTATATTCATTGAAAGAAAACATGCATTGTTTCATGTCTATATTCCTTCCTATCCCATGTAACATGGATAAATCCCCAAATTGGTTCCATATGAGTAAAAGCTAAACTTAAAATATAAATTAAATGAATGAAAATAACAAGGATGATAATACCAACTTGGAAGTTGTGGAATTTGATTTCACCGATCGAAACTCTCACAACTAGCTCCAAAAACTTTAGGTAAACTTCAGCTTAGTCATAACTCATGTTGCATAAATGAATTTAAAATTTTATGTTGGACTATAATTATAAATTTGACCTAAATTTTCCTTTTCACCATATAGGATATCCCTAACTCCATTTTTTTCCACTATTTGTAGATTGGATTCATTTTCTTGAGAACCTTCCTATCATGTAGGTATTTCATGTATGCATGATCTTTATTCAAAATCCATTATTACTACTATTTTTTCAAAGGCATTCATCCTCCCCTTAAGTTATAATTATTCAATATGGAATTTAGACATCATATTGTTATCTACCTATGTTTCGTTAAACCATTTTTACACTCCTTGAGTTTACATTAGGGCCCTCCTCACCTTGGAAAGTTGCCTCACCATTTCGAGCTACATTCTATGCTTTCCAGAAAGTGGTACTCCAGCTTCATGGGTCACCCATTTTATTCCCCCTTCACATCTTAACACCCATTCCATTACTTTCTAGTTGGGATCAGAACTCAATATATTCCTTATGATCAAAAGTTCCTCATACTTCACTCTTCCCATATCGATATCTCATTGGACCTTGAATACCCAAGTAGATTTTGGTGGTTTTTTATGCTATACTTCTCCATGTGCCATTCAATCATATGGAAAAGAGTGTCTCTATTTTAACCACCATTCAACCTATTTTCAAGGATACCCTCCCATGGTTCCCTACCCATACTTGCCCCCATATTCTATTGCATTCTTTACAAAAAATTTGGAACCTCTCAATTTCATTTTATCACTTGTCTTCTTGTATATAATGTATCCAAATTATAAAAAAAACATTAAAAAACATCAAAATATAAAAAAAAATAACAAAAATATTAGAAAATTTGTCATCGCTATTTATTTTCCATTCATTGTCGCATTGTCTCTTTATTGTTATGGAAACAGTCTATGTTTCCTTTAATCATAACATATTTATTGGGTTACCCATGTTCTTGATTACTATTAGATTCCAATGTTCATTTTCATACCATTTGATATCATCAATGGGGTTTTGAATACTTTCCAATTCTTGTGCCCCTCTTTGTACTTATTACCCTAATCCTACAATCCTACAGTTTATACCACTTTGAACTTGTATACATGGTCCGCAATATGTTTTCAACCTACCCCCTCCTATTTATCCATTAAGTATCCATATTTTCATCTGTATATTCCATTAATATTGTCTTCCCAAGCCAACCTATTTTTTATGCTCCAATTAAGGGAAGTCTCAAGTCTCCTACTCATTAGCTAGCCCATATACTTGGTTCACAACTCATGTTGGTTTTGGGGGGTTCCCAAATCCTTGTTTCTAATTAATCTCCCACTAATGAGATCATTTAATCCATGGGTATAATTTATAGGATTCAGTAAAATGGTACCTATTATCATATTGATGGATGACATTGTATCTACCAAGGAATTTCAATATTGATATCCGACCATATGGTTTCTTCCATGTTCGATATAAGCCCATTATTCCCTCATGGATATTCATATTCATAGACAATAACAATGTTCTAGATATAGATGAAGACCTTGGACATGTATTCCTTTATTCATTTGTTTATATGAACCATTAAAATGAGCTTCTTTCCTTGTGGCTATCCATGTGTTATATCCCTACTTTCAATAGACCTCCCTTTAATAAACTTCTTTGTCACCCTAGTATCCATTGCTCCCTCACATGTATTAAATGGAAGAAACATTCATTTTCAAATAAAATATGATTTGACCTGTATCCATATTCCCATATTGTATTTTTCTTTGACAAGTTCACAAGCAAGAGATTGCCCATGTTGTTAGCAGAGACATTATGTATATATATCACCTCACCATAATTCTCTCTCTCTCTCTCTCTCTCTCTCTCTCTCTCTCTCTCTCTCTCTCTCTCTCTCTCAGAGAGAGAGAAAGAGAGAGAGAACCTAGATGTTTTTCAGCTTTATGATATTCTCCTAACCATTATCACCCTAATTTTGCTCACTTATAACATTTAAGTGATCATACCCACAAGCATCACAAATCCACATATAAATCACATAATGCAACAAAATACATGATCTATATGTTATCTATACACCATCAAGTAGATTCAAACCTTTAATTAATCATTCCAGGGATTGCATAACAGTTCTCTCAATATTGGAATCAATCACACCTAAAACACTTTGATAGTAACGTGACCCCTATAAATCCATACATATAGTATTTTTATGACTCATAAAATCATAAGGAAACCTTTACATGGAGATGTGGTTGCATATATGCATATATGTGTCTCCCATCTCATTAACACTTGGTCGTTTGGCCCTCCTTTATGTTAAATTAGGCATATATTCCTACATGTTTCTCCCATCTCATTAACACTTGGTACTACTTCATTCCCAAGGTAGATATGAGAAATTGCAATGGTAGTGATCCCATGGAATGGACATTAGAAATTTCAATGGTAGTGATCCCATGGAATGGACATTACACTTGGGGAAATTTTGTGATTTGTACCAAGTGCTAACTATATAAAAACTAGTGATTGCATCCTTATATTTAGAACTAGAACCATTTGTGTGGTATATATGGTTTTGGGACTATAAAAATAACTTGATTATCTCTTCGTCCATTTCTATGGAAAACATCCATGGAACTAAAGGCAAGTTATTAATATTCAAAACGGAAATTACATTATGACACATCTCATATATGTCATCAACAAATGATCCTTTGTGTTCTTTAAATAAATATTACGATGGACTAATTGAGGGTTGAATGAAGGATCAAGTGTTGTTATAATCAAGGAGATGTTGAACCATCATATACTCATGTATAAAATAGGATCATGAATATTAGACCTTTTAAGTACAAACCCTCACTAAATAAACACACTAAAATCACACTATCTTTAAAATCACATTAGACTAAGTTGAATTTAAACTAACTCTTAATGTAAAAATATCCTAACACTTCACTTATCAACATAGATCAACCATAATATATTTTCGAGAACCTTTGATAAAATATTCACTTCCAATTAATATAGAACAACCATAATATATTTGCAAGAACCTTTGCTAAAATATTCACTTCCAATTATAGAGATTTCTATGGATGTTTTTTTTAAGTTTTTCTTACACATTATCACTAAAAACTTCAACAAAATCCTCCACCAAAACCCTATTTCATAGTAGTAGAAGTATGTTAGACATAATCACTATAATTCATAGATAATCAAACATAGAAATAAAGGTTTTGAATGTTGATACTGAGAGGGGGTGAATCAGTATCAAGTACAATTTAAAAACCTTTTTCAACTTATACGTAAACCATTCAATTATATCCAATGAGAAATGAACAATAGTATAAGAGTTACACCAATACACCACAATACACCATGCACAATATATGAGAAAT
>ML778431.1:624048-639801 GCA_009831015.1 Picea engelmannii
GAAACATCATGATGTATACTATCCATTCATGGTTGTTGTATATGCATGTGCATTTTCCTTCATGTCCAAATACCTTTATCAATCTTGCGGTCCAAAACCCATGACTAGGGTTGACATCAATGACAACAATCAATCTTCCAACATTGAATTGAATCATTATAGTGCATGTGTAATCATAGACACCCCACATTTGAGGTAAGAATCTAACAAACCATTTATCACATCTACAATATAGATCAACATAGTGTGACATGGGGTTACCAATTTAATGTCCACTTTTGATTTCAACTTGCAATACTATAGGCCATTATTTTCCTTACTCTTATAACTATAGTCCCTTAAACATCATCATATAACTATAGACCCTTCAACATCATCATAGAAACAAGTGTTGCAATGCAGCATAGTCCTTTCCGAACCAAAATCACCATGTCGAACCGAAATTGCCAAAGATTTGCTTGGTGGTTCTTGTTAGATTCATTATGACGACTAAGGGAGTTGGTAAGCAACAAAAAAGACAACTTAGACTGCTAAGGAAAAATCCCAACATGGAAAGGAAATAACCATCTCCTTCTTGCAACAAGTTGATTATTTTATTAGAAAATGGGGGTTTTTAAATTAAACATGTTAACAATGAATTTGAAAGGTTAACAATGAATTTGAAATCTTATTTTAGTTTCGAGTATATTGAAAATTAGTTTCCAATATATTGAAATGAATGAAGTTTGAATTGAAAGCTTATTTTCATTTTAGTATATTGAAATGAATGAAATTTGAATTGATTTTATACAGGCAGAGGAGAAGGTGAAGGGCGCTACGTAGAGCACCATGGAGGTTCTCAACCATCCTTTGGGTGAAGCATCCTTTGAGTGAAAGCGAGGGGGATGGAAATGACGGGGATCGGAACAAGTGAGAAGGGATTTATATCTTGCCTTGACTTTATGTTTTGTCTTGGCTCATCTTCTAAAGACCGATTACAATAGTTCTTGTAATTATTATTATTAAATGTTTGATATGAAAACAGATTGCAAGGAAAATAACCATGCAGTTTCTTTAATAGTAGTCTACATTCTGAACCAAGTAAAGAACAATTATGAAAGTTTGTTTTGGACATGGAAGGAAACTACCTAGGAAATTTCTTTACGATAAGTAAAGCACAATCAAGAAGGTCCCTTACACACATATGGAAAGACAATAACTTTGCAATTCCTTTAAAAATAGTGTAAATTCTAAGAATTTGTCAAAGTTTGAGGAAGAAGTGATGTTTAAGTTAAGTCAAAGGTCAAGATATTGCATACATGTTTGAAGGGTTATTACAAGATATTTCATACATGTTTGAAGGGATATTTCAAGATACTGCATACCTGTTTGAAGGGATACTATGGTGACCTTCAAGTTTACCCTTGATGAGATGGTAGTGGCAGGCACTGAAGGCCATAGAAATTCCTAAGACTACCACATTTTAGTCATGTTTTTATAGGCAATACAATCAGGAGCGTGATAACCATACTAGACTGGCATTAGTGAAATTACAAGAAACCCAAATCAATGCAAGACTGAAACATATCAATCAGGAAACAGAAAGGTACATTGTTTATACTATCAAGCAATGCAACTAGAAATAAGTATTAACTGCACCAACTAGACTATGCAAAATAGTAATGGTTCCAAGCACTAGACAATTATAATTAACAATAGTATCACAAAGTAGTAGGATCATGGTTCTGTAGAAATGGTACACTAGAGGTAACATGTATAGTTTTAACTGTTATCTATATGGATGATCAATATACAAGTAATCTACATAAAACCCTCTCTATTGTTCTTGTATGTAACCTTCTATGATCCCTTTACATAGAATTCAAACATGTAACTAGCATATTTTACTCCCAAGATCATGAACAAGCTTACTTAAAAAACTCAAAGACATCAATTATATTTCTGAAATAGAATTTGTGTTACAAACGAAAAGATTTTGATATTAAAATGTATCAGTATCACTTACAATCTACACCCAAATGGTTTATGGCTTATACAAAAGGAAAGAGACCAAAACGTTCTTTCACTGAATGGATGCAACTCAACTCATATGCCAGGGAGAGGGGTATACAACAATAACAAACATGAGATTGAAAGTGAAAACAGTTTAGGTAACCAACCCCTTTTTGTTTTGATTTGACTCAAAAGTATGCTCAAATTACATCTCACTTGTTTAGAGATGTATATTTCCTCTCAGCATTAGTTCATGAATTACTAGTTCACGAAAATTGAAACGAAAGAGAGAATGAAGTAAACTCCATAAATTTAAGGACTTCTTACGGACCAAAAAAATGAGAGGCCATGCAGAAGGAAAAAACATTATCCAACGCATGGGAACCATGTTGAAATGCATAGGGATTTTCACCACGTAGGATATGAGAGGAGATTTAGTTAGGTAGGGTAGCATCAATCAAATAAGGACAAATCATGTTTATATCAAGACATGTTGCAGTAAAATTGCTACCAAAAACTTGTGAAAATAAACTCTGCTCAGTCGCCCAAGCCAAAGGACATTAACAATGCCAAAAATCATATCAAAATAAAAATAAAAAAACTAATCAACCGCGTGAAGCTAGAGATCATTTATTGTGGACAACTATATGAGGAAAAATCATACTACTTCACATGTCTTGAAGAGTCTATTAATGATGCTAAAAGGCAATTAGGTTGCAAGCTATGAAAGTTATATGGAAAAATGATAAAAATGACAAACTACACTTTCCCACCTATAACATTATAAGTTGAGTTGAAAGAGTAGTTGCTTTCGTCTGCAGTGTTTGAACTCCTATTTCTAACTCTGATATATAATGCATCTTTCTCTCTTTTGATCGTACAGTTGATTGTCGATTCACTAATATCCTACATCGAAAATTATATCCAAACCATTTAGATAAAGTTCAATTGCTTCACATCAAGTAACCCAAGAACGGTACCTCAATGACTACAATAATATTTCCCATTGAGAAACAACAAATGAACTAAAGAAAGAAATATCCGTCTACTTAATATGAAGAAATAAAATAGTCTAGAGTGAATCTCTTGATGACTACCTCCTCATGAGCAATTGATTGCTTGTTGTTTTTGGCCCCCCACAAATGGCACCCCTGCCCACAAGTGCCCCCCTTCGGCTATGTACCCTACGCTACCTCTGGCGAGTGCCTTGTCTCACCCATAACAATAGTGTACATTCTAAGAATCTGAAAAGATGTAACCAGCCCCTCGTTACGACAACAACTTTTTAACCGGTGCAATTTTTTTTTTGTTTAAGGTGTGTGCGTGCGTGTAAAAAGTAACAGACACACTTGACTCTACGTCACCACCCGACGACTAACAAGACGCAACCACTATGATTACAACAAGAAGACATAAGGCGCACAAAAAGTAACTGCAAGCATTGAACGACGTACTAGGTTATGTACAGTACGAACACAGATGGAAGAATCCTTAGTAGTAGATTTTACTATTTCTGCACAGGAAAGCAGGGCATTTAATCTTAGTTCTCTGCTCCGGAGAGAGAGAAGGTTAGATAGGCTCCTGGCCAAATACTCAGGTAGAAACTAGTAATCTCCGTCAGGTGTGTCGTAAGAGTGGAAACCCTGCCTTTAAAGGGCCCAAGACTCTTGATACGGCATTGGATTCTTACACAGAAAATAATCACAAGAATTTCTATAGTGCAAGAGAAATTGGTTACTAAATCCCAATGGGACGACATAAGTGCGTGCGCAAGGAAAATAAATTTATTTAAATTCAAGAAGCAAGGTAGTCATCTACTTTACTCAAGGCGCGGATTTATGCGGTCATTAAATCAACTCTAGCTATATACCACGATGCACAACAAGTATCGACTAAATCATGGAGCAAGGAAATCAGTTACATCTGTCTCACCCCTCTACCAATTCAGGGAGCATACATTATGTTATTTCCAAACAATTTGCTCGTTCTTGCGCCTCTCTTAACGACATGCGAGTAACAAATTGCAATTTGATTTAAACTAGGTGAAATACACTATAGTAATCAAAATAACTATATGGTTCGTGACTTAATTACCATTATGATGAGTTTGCACTATCTATTAAATAAATAAAACAAACACTGAGGATTCCAAGATCCCATTGCATTCATGAAGCCTATACATATATCCTTGAAATTTATTGTAATTTACACTACAGAATGTCTCTATATATATATCTATTAATAAATTACACTATGTGAATATCTATTGAACAACTTGATCAAACATTGAGGATTACATTGCATTCACCAAGCCTATACATATCTCTTTGAATTGATAGTAATTTACACTACAAAAACCAATCAAGAAGGTCAAGGTCTTTTAATTGAAATTACATGTCATAATTATAGTAGTATTTCTTGGAATTGGGCTTTACTATTATCCTAAGTATTCCAATTTCAATATATAATGCTCCATATGCATTAGCTCGCAAATTCATTAAGAATAATAAATAACATGACAAATTTTGTTCCAATAGCACTACGCATCCCTATTAGACTAACAATCTACTATAGTTTCGTGCATTGACATTCCATCACATTCCGTAACATTCCATTGCATTTACCTTACATTAGATTACATCTCGTTACATGGATCATTACCCTAAACAATATAACCTTAACCTTTACACGACTTGAACATTTCATAAGCAATAACAGCAAATCACCTCCTTGAAAAACACAGCTCACTAGCTCTTGGCATTAAAACTACATCACGTTGTCCCCCACATTTATTGCCGTCATGTTTGCTAAGGAAAACGGTCAAGAACTAATTTCATACCAGTAACAGATCTTGTTCACACTAAAACAACAAAACTAATTAACCACAACTATTTCTAAATCTCTAAATACATTTATATACTCTTCTTAATTTCCCCTTTAATTTCTCCTTTTTTTGTTAGTGGAATAGGCAGACTCAAGTTATAAATGTAACAGAGATGAATTAAATCGCAGAGAGGAATTGGTACTTAAATTAGACAGAAACGGATCTACTATTACGACGTGGCCCTCGTTACCTGTCGCATTCAATTAATGGTTGCATACATGGATCATGAGAATCTGTTCGCAATTGATTGATAAATTCCACATGTCGGAAGCTCGCTAACTACAGATCTAAACTCAGTTATTTACATAGGCGCAAGTGCCTTTAAAATTTATGTGGAAATAGAAACAATTTCGTTGATTCAAAATTCACACAACTATAAACATGCGGTTATACATAGTTATATTCAGTTATCTATATACACTCAGGGTCGAATTTAGGTAGCTTTTCTTTGTTTTGTTTTGTTTTTTATCCAGCTGCAGAGGCCAAGAAGGGAATTCACCAGGACAACCGCCCTTACCCCAACACCGATTGAAACTGTCCAGAATGACTCCCACTGGAATCAACATCACGAAAATTCCAGAACGAAACTCTTCACTGATCTTAAGATAAAAATGCCAGGATGTAAATGCCAGAACAAAGGGCCAGTCATAACGCCAGATCAACTGAAAATATGCCAAACGACAAATACCAGAACGAAGGCCAGGTCGAAACACCAAATCAACTGATCTTAGGATAAAAATTGTCGAACGAAAAATACCAGAACGAAGGCCAGGTCGAAACACCAGATCAACTGATCTTAGGATAAAAAAAATGCCAGACGAAACATGCCAGAACAAATGCCAGAGCGGATTGCCATTTTCATAGTTTTAATTCCATGAAATTACCAGCAAACCGCAGCATGCAAATGAAATTGCTAGAACCAACATTTCAGAACAACTTACCCAAAACAAAAGCTTTCCTAAAACAAAATCACTATAACCATACAAAGAAAACGAAGGGCCCAGCTACAATTTACAGGAACAGATTTCAAATGAGATATCAGAACAGGTTGTCGACTGCTGGGGCGTCATTCAGTTTGCTAAGATGGAAGATCATAAACGCAGACAGAGGTAAAAGAAAAATGTGCGGTGGGAGAACACACAGTAGGAGGTTTTATCAGCAAGGCATGAAGAAAAATTCAGCAAGGTAAAAAAAAAACGCACAGTGTGAGAAAAGAAAAGTTGCGCCAACCACAAAATTTCAGGGTAAAAACACATAATCAACATATGACATCAACTGCCAAGGACACCCACAGCGGTAGCCGTTTTAATGATACAACGCGATAGATGAAGTATAATTTATTCCAGTTTCATCTCTTATCTAGTTACAACAGCTGAATCAACATCTTTACAATAATATAATCATAATCGCCGAAGCAAATAACTATGCATTCTACTCTACTAAATACATGAGCATACCGTTGCCTTAATGCCCGCCTCGATGATGTTCGCGCGCTCTGTGTCGCTCCAGCTCCATGCCGCTCCCGCTCGCCGACCGTCGAGACTACACCGGTACCTCCCAGCCAATCGCTAGGGGTAATCTGCTTCCCCCTTAGCCCCCCGAGCCACAAAGGGGCCACACATAATCCAGAAGGTAAATCTAGCTTCCCATCTCACCTCACAAGGCCGAGCTACCACTCCTATTCGAGCTGAGAAAATCCCAACTCCTCACAAGCAATCAGTCAAGTCACAAATCCGGCAGCGTAACGTTATGCTATAGCCCGATCCCTTTCTTCCTCATCTCCCTTTTCTTTTAAAGATATTTGAGACCCACCAACTTTCCCAATTCACATTTTAAATTAAGTTTTAATAAAAATTCTAAATGATCTCATTCGCACAAGTGTCGTCCATCCCCCTCTTTCCTCAAGTAATTATTTCCTTTAATTTATTAATTCACTCATTTCCCTCACCCACCTAGAGTTTACCCTAAATTCACTCCTAGGTGTTCCTAGATTCCTTTACAGGTTTGATTACTTTCCCTAAAAAAAGATGTTACTAAATTAGCTCAGATTAGCAGATTCTTAATTTCAGATTCCTTACTATGTTGACCGTGATTTTAACCATAAGTTCCCATCTTTCCTTTATTAAGTTTCCTCTATTACTTAGTTTCCTAATTCTTATTATTCCCTTCTTTCCCCTTTTTATTATAGCCCAAAATGGCAGTTGTGTTATTAAATCTTTAGCATTTATTATTTATTTAATATCTTTTGTTCTTTCACAAGTTAGGAAATAATTTCTTCTTTGCAAAATTTTAAAACCATTAGTTTTAATTTAATTCTTACTCTCATCATTTACCCCAAGAATTTTATGAAGACCTAACTATTACTTAAGTGGGTTTTGGTTTGAATTGTTATTTTTATTCTAGGGTATTTTCTTAAGGTTAGACTAAATGTTTACCCTAGAAAAGTCTTAGACTTAGGACTTAGATTCTGAACTGGGCGACACTTGGTTAGGGAAGTTGTTTAAGGTTTTCTTAAGGCGTTAATGTCTTAGGGCCATATAGGTTTGTTTCTTCATCATCATCAACGCAATGTGCCCTTCAGGACGCACTACGTGCTCCAAGGGTGCCACTCGCCTCATTCGTTTCTTTTGCGCGACCTGCCCTTCAGGATGCACCACGTGCTCCAAGGGTGCCACTCGCTTCTTGTCGTTATTTTGCACAACGTGCCCTTCAGGATGCACCATGTGCTCCAAGGGTGCCACTCGCCAACTTGACTGATTGGTAGACATCTATAACCCCTAGAGTTAACACTCCACCAGGTGAACTTGTGGGAGACTAAGGACTCTAAGGAATAAGGCCCCCTCCTTATTGCACGCCCCTTAGAATCATCGTGAGCGACTGTCGCAGTCTTCCCTCACGGCATCGTGGATCCTCTCGAACTAGGTAATCGTTAACCTACAGTTCGAGCCACGGCGGGAGTGCTAGTAGGCTGTGGCAGGGCTGCTATCCACACCTCTCCCTCAACCTCTCTGGAAATCATGTGTGACCCCTTTACTCCATATGTGAGTCTGGTCGGCAAGCTATCGTCAGCCTGACTCAATCCAGAGTCCAAGGGGTTCCATCGATGCCTCTACATCCTCAAGGTCCAAAACCATGCACACTCAATACGACTGAGTCAATAGCACCTGTCTACGTCAAAGCAGTAAAACATCATGTCATCTATCATAACGCATCATAATCAAGGATAAATGTTTTAACATCATAAAAGTCTCAATCACTTGCGAGCAAGTGTCCTCAAAGAATAAGTTTTCTTAGTGCGCCAGAGCGGGATGTTACATACACCCCCTCTTGGTATAAACTTCGTCCCGAAGTTTCTCAGTATAAATGCCGAAATAAAAGTACCATAATATCATAAGTCTATCTATCAAACAAAAATGGGAACTGCGGGTGCATATCATATGCGTCCTCCCAGGTCGTCGAGTGCGGACTATAACTGTCCCACTGGACCTTGACCTGATCTATCGTTCGACATCATAACTGTCGAACGCGATGATCTAATATGAGGACCGGCTCAGCCTTGAGTGCTCCCTCATCTGATACCTGCAATGAACTCATGTCAATCACATGTGTAGGATCACTAATACAATGTCTCAAAACAGAGACATGAAAAACATCGTGCATATGCCTCAAGAATCAGGCAAGGCTAGTTGATAGGCCACGGGCCCCTTTCTCTCCACAATCTCGAAAGGTCTCACGAACCTAGGAGAGAGTTTAGCTCCCTTTCCAAACTTGATCGAACTCTTATGCGGTTTAACCCGCAAGAAGACTCGATCACCGACCTCATAACTACGGTCCTGGTACCCGAAGTAGAAGACGACGGCCCACTGGCCTCGAACCCTGGTCTGTTCTGCTGAACAGGCCTAAACTGCTGCTACTGCGGGCGACGTTGTTGCTGGTGTTGTGGTCGCCGATAAGGTGTCCGCTGCTGAGGCGGTGGTCATCGGGGTGTAGTGAAAGTGGATCCTCTCTGGAAGCCACGATATCTTGGCGTATGTCTCACTGGTGTCTGCTGCTGCGATGTACCAGATGAACCTTGCCCTATTGGTCTCACTGGAGTCCTGGTCTGACCCCCACTGATAAGCTCCTCCTCTGCTATGAGGGCCTTCTGGACAACATCGTGCAAGGTTTGAGGCATCAAGATCCTAACCTTTGCACGCAGGTTGTCGTTAAGGCCCAACACGAACCTATTGACCTTAATTTTTTCTGTGTTAAGGTGTGGAGCATACCGGAGTAGCTCCATAAAACGTGCCTCATACTCGAGCACCGTATGACCTCCCTGTCGTAATGCGTTGAACTCATTGAGTTGATGCTCAATGAATTCCTCTGAAAGATACCTCTCTCGGAACCGTTCCTCGAACAGTTCCCATGAAACGTCTTCAACGACCATGTTCAGCTGCGGCAAGAGCATCTTCCACCATAGAAGAGCGCTCCCCTTCAGTTGGAAGACCGCCATGCGGACCTTCATGTTGGAGGTATAATCGCGAAGTGCGAAGCACATCGCCAACCATGCCTCGGCGGCAGTGCCATCTGGGGCACCAAAGAACTTGGGAAATTTAACCTTCTCGAGTTCACAGTGAATGCTACCTGTAACGGCCGGTGCGCGCGGTGGAACCTCAGTGGGTGTCGGCGCCCTGACCTCGTCTCTGTCCAATCGGCTGATCCGTGCCTCAGACATGCGCTGAAAAGATCTCATCATCCCAACAACATCGCCAACTAATATCTGCTCCAATCTGAGAACCTTCTCACCTCCATGGGGGTTGGACCCCTCAAGCGTGGATGCTACTGGAGGCGTCACGCCTCCTCCCCTAGCACCCCATCGTCTGCCTCTGCGGCATCCTCTATTCATGATTACCTTCACGCACATAATCAACTCGATCAGCAACACTGTAATCAAATCTAATCAAGTCAACGAAACTGTAGCGAATCCCAAGTCGCGGGTCGAACCTCGCTCTGATACCATATGTAATGAGCCCCTCGTTACGACAAGAACCTTTTAACCGGTGCAAAATTTTTTTTGTTTAAGGTGTGTGCGCACGTGTAAAAAGTAACAGACACACTTGACTCTACGTCGCCACCCGACAACTAACAAGACGCCACCACGATGATTACAACAAGAAGACATAAGGTGCACAACAAGTAACTACAAGCATTGAACGACGTACTGGGTTATGTACAGTACGAACACAGATGGAAGAATCCTTAGTAGTATATTTTACTATTTCTGCATAAGAAAGCAGGGCGTTTAATCTTAGTTCTTTGCTCTAGAGAGAGAGAAGGTCAGATAGGCTCCTGGTCGACTACTCAGGTAGAAACTAGTAATCTCCGTCATGTGTGTCGCAAGAGTGGAAACCCTGCCTTTAAAGGGCCCGAGACTCTTGATACGACACTGGATTCTTACACAAAATAATCACAAGAATTGCTATAGTGAAAGAGAAATTGGTTACTAAATCCCAATGGGACGACATAAGTGCGTGCGCAAGGAAAATAACTTTATTTAAATTCAAGAAGCAAGGTAGTCATCTACTACGCATCCCTATTAGACTAACAATCTACTACAGTTCTGTGCATTGACATTCCATCACATTCTGTAACATTCCATTGCATTTACCTTACATTACATTACATCTCGTTACATGGATCATGACCCTAAACAATATAACCTTAACCTTTACAGGACTTGAACATTTCATAAGCAATAACAGCAAATCACCTCCTTGAAAAACACAGCTCACTAGCTCTTGGCATTAAAACTACATCACGTTGTCCCCCACATTTATTGTTGTCAGGTTTGCTAAGGAAAACGGTCAAGAACTAATTTCATACCAGTAACAGATCTTGTTCACAATAAAACAACAAAACTAATTAACCACGGCGATTTCTAAATCTCTAAATACATTTATATACTCTTCTTAATTTCCCCTTTAATTTCTCCTTTTGTTGTTAGTGGAACAGGTAGACTCAAGTTATAAATGTAACAGAGGTGAATTAAATCACAAAGAGGAATTGGTACTTAAATTAGGCAGAAACGGATCTACTATTACGACGTGGCCCTCGTTACCTGTCGCATTCAATTAATGGTTGCATACATGGATCACGAGAATCTGGGTGCAATTGACTGATAAATTCCACATGTCGGAAGCTCGCTAACTACAGATCTAAACTCAGTTATTTACATAGGCGCAAATGGCTTTAAAATTTATGTGGAAATAGAAACGATTTCATTGATTCAAAATTCACACAACTATAAACATGCGGTTATACATAGTTATATTCAGTTATCTATATACGCTCAGGGTTGAATTTAGGTAGCTTTTCTTTGTTTTGTTTTTTTTTTATTCAGCTGCAGAGGCCAAGAAGGGAATTCGCCACGACAACCGCCCTTACCCCAACACCGATTGAAACTGTCCAGAACGACTCCCACTGAAATCAACATCACGAAAATTCCAGAACGAAATTCTTCACTGATCTTAAGATAAAAGTGCCAGGACGTAAATGCCAGAACGAAGGGCCAGTCGTAACGCCAGATCAACTGAAAAGATGCCAAACGAAAAATACCAAAACGAAGGCAAGGTCGAAACACTAGATCAACTGATCTTAGGATAAAAATTGTCGAACAAAAAATACCAGAACGAAGGCCAGGTTGAAACACCAGATCAACTGATCTTAGGATAAAAAAAATGTCAGACGAAACATGCCAGAACAAATGCCAGAGCGGATTGCCATTTTCATAGTTTTAATTCCATGAAATTACCAGTAAACCACAGCATGCAAACGAAATTGCCAGAACCAACATTTCAGAACAACTTACCCAAAACAAAAGTTTTCCTAAAACAAAATCACTGTAACCATACAAAGAAAACGAAGGGCCTAGATACAATTTACAGGAACAGATTTCAAATGAGATATCAGAACAGGTTGTCGACTACTAGGGCGTCATTCAGTTTGCTAATATGGAAGATCATAAACACAGACAGAGGTAAAAGAAAAATGCGCGGTGGGAGAACACACAGTAGGAGGTTTTATCAGCAAGGCATGAAGAAAAATACAGCAAGGTAAAAAAAAACGCACAGTGTGAGAAAAGAAAAGTTGCGCCAACCACAAAATTTCAGGGTAAAAACACAAAATCAACATATGACATCAACTGCCAAGGACACCCACAGCGGTATCCGTTTTAATGATATAACGCGATAGATGAAGTATAATTTATTCCAGTTTCATCTCTTATCTAGTTACAACAGTTGAATCAACATCTTTACAATAATATAATCATAATCGCCGAAGTAAATAACTATGCATTCTACTCTACTAAATACATGAGCATATCGTTGCCTTAACGCCCGTCTCGATGACATCTGCGCGCTCCATGTCGCTCCCGCTCGCTGACCGTCGAGACTACACTGGTACCTCCCAGCCAATCGCTATGGGTACTCTGCTTCCCCCTTAGCCCCCCGAGACACAAAGGGGCCACAGAAAATCCAGAAGGTAAATCTAGCTTCCCAGCTCACCTTACAAGGCCGAGCTACCACTCCTATTCGAGCTGAGAAAATCCCAACTCCTCGCAAGCAATCAGTCAAGTCACAAATCCGGCAGCGTAACGTTACGCTATAGCCCGATCCCTTTCTTCCTCATCTCCCTTTTCTTTTATAGAGTTTTGAGACCCACCAACTTTCCCAATTCACATTTTAAATTAAGTTTTAATAAAAATTCTAAATGATCTCGTTCGCACAAGTGTCGTCCATCCCCCTCTTTCCTCAAGTAATTATTTCCTTTAATTTATTAATTCACTCATTTCCCTCACCCACCTAGAGTTGCCCCTAAATTCACTCCTAGGTGTTCCTAGATTCCTTTACAGGTTTGATTACTTTCCCTAAAAAAAGATGTTACTAAATTAGCTTAGATTAGCAGGTTCTTAATTTCAGATTCCTTACTATGTTGACCGTGCTTTTTACCATAAGTTCCTATCTTTCCTTTATTAAGTTTCCTCCATTACTTAGTTTCCTAATTCTTACTATTCCCTTCTTTCCCCTTTTTATTAAAGCCCAAAATGGCAATTGCGTTATTAAATCTTTCCCATTTATTATTTATTTAATATCTTTTGTTCTTTCACAAGTTAGGAAATAATTTCTTCTTTGCAAAATTTTAAAACCATTAGTTTTAATTTAATTCTTACTCTCGTCATTTACCCCAGGAATTTTATGAAGACCTAACTATTACTTAAGTGGGTTTTGGTTTGAATTGTTATTTTTATTCTAGGGTCTTTTCTTAAGGTTAGACTAAATTTTTACCCTAGAAAAGTCTTAGACTTAGGACTTAGATTCTGAACTGGGCGACACTTGGTTAGGGAAGTTGTTTAAGGTTTTCTTAAGGCGTTAATGTTGCAATTCCTTTAACAATAATCTACATTCTAATATTTGTAGATTATTGGAAAGTAAAGAACAATTATGAAGATCCATAAAATTAGTAAAGTTATGGACTTTATAAATAAAGGTAGATTACCAATCTGAATCTGTGAAAAATTATGGCATGAAGAAGGGTATAATATTTCCTACAAATTAAGAGAGAATACTTTGAAATGGACATGAAAGCATTACAGGCCACTATGATTCTCAAAAATCAGTCCAAAGGAATTCATGTAATGACATCCCTGTGATATTAACATCTATGTATATACATACCAAAACTGTGAATAAGATATTTTAAGTAAGTATGAATCAAATTTAGTAAAATTCCATTGTCCGTACAAAGATAATTTTTTAGACATCAAGTTTATCCATCATAAAGTAAGTACATCCCACATACATGTTATCTCCCACCGAGAAGAAAAAGAACAGACATGCTATCTCCCACCGAGAAGAAAAAACACAAGGTTCATGCTATAAAATTTACCAAGGCTTAAAAGCTTTCTTGATGAAAGGAAGCTAGAAATAAGAGAAATTTCCATAGTTGTTAGTGGAGATGAGATGAAGCTATATCATGGTTTTTTCTATAGGGATGCCCCCATGATGTGATGTCATTGTTGTTGCTTAAGGCCTTTTACAAGAGGGGACACCACCCCTCTTCCCTCTCAAAAACTCCACACAAACCTCTATATATCTTCCATCTCTCAAACTCCACACAATTCTTTACATATTGAATTAGTTAACGTAAATATTTTTGGATAATATTTTTTCAAGCAACCAAAAGATTTTAAAAACCGAAGATGATAATGTTATTACTTAATTGATCTCTCTATAGATTCTTCTCCAGAAAAAACTTCCAAACTCCGGTGAATGGTCATCATCCTGACAAAAAAATCAAAGGCCTTTGAAATGTGGGCAGTGAGTTTTAGAATGAAGAATAAAAATAGATGGGTGAGTAGCAATGGCATAAACTAGAATTGTTTTTTTTTATCACCAAGAAATGCATTTGGGTTTTTTCTTTCACTATCTGAATTGTTTTCATCAGAGACTAATACAACAACATACTCCTATACCCATAATCCATCTTCATCAAATCTCTTGTCAAAATTTTTAGAATCATGAAAAAACAAATAATATGGAATCTTCATAACAACTATACAAAGACTCCATTCATTCAGTTAATTTTCATTTATTTATATATAAATTTATATTAGAAAAGTGGGTACACACAACACACTCCTCGGTATCATTTAATTCCCAGCATGTTTAGCTCCATTTACATCATCCATGTGTTCCCCTTCGATAATGGAGTGTCTCGTTGTGCCTGACTTCAACCGTGTGTTCTTTTTCCCGCATCATGGCTTTGTTTCAATGGGGTGTCCTCCTTGGGAAACCAAGTTTCCAACTTCAAGGATCTTGGCTTCTTTTCTCTGACGTCTCACTTCTCCTGTCCTCGACTCATGAGTATTTTTGGTATAGCTCCTTCCTTCTTGCATACGAGGAGCTCTTTCTCTGGCCAGTTCTTCTAGTTCCGTACAGTCCCCTTTTGTTCCTCTCTGGTTTAGTGATCGTTGTTCCATTGAAAGATCAGGATACCGTTAGTTTTGGATGGGATTTTATGAAACCTTTCACCACCAAAATGTGGCTACTTATTGCAGGATTCTTCATGTCCGGAGGGATGGTGATCTATATTTTGGAGAAAAAAAACAATCAATGGTTTCGAGGGCATCCTAGTAAGAAATTTGGAAGCATCTTATGGTAAGAAACAATTTTGGAAATTCCCTATTTTATATACCTATCAATTGGACACAACAAATATAGCATGGCAGTTATGGAACAGCTTGGAAAACACATTAAATTAGAAATGTTTGTTTGTGTGCAGGTTCAGTTTTACAACTTAGTTCACCAACCAGGGTAGGTTGTTCTCCTTCTATGTTACAAATTCTTTGTTTTTCCTCTGTTTTTATTTTTAAAAATTAAAACATATGGAACTTGTATCGAAAAAATGATTTGGGATAGCAGATGATATCAAGACCGTAAAGGGGCACATAGTACTTGTGGCTTGTTTTCTTGTTATTGGAATTCTGTAAGAGAACTGGCCTGCACATGAATGAGGGTTTCCTTATGAGTTCTGGTCACCTTAACAGAGAGGAAAGGAAGGGACATAAGTTACTCAAGAGAATTAGAAGAACCTATCTACAGTAAATATGCCCTAAAAAATGTGGTGGGAGACTGAAGGAGGAAATCGATCATTCGACCTGACTGACTCAGCGTCTTGATCCCATTTTTAGTAGCAATGGATCAAGAAGAAAAGATTTACCACCTGAGGATCACCACCAGTAGAGAGAGATGGATATGGAGATATGCTAGGTGCATTTTAAGTAACTCCAAAATATAATCAAAATTGATGAGCAGTTTGCACAGCAGGACTGAAAGAGA
>ML778431.1:639888-655309 GCA_009831015.1 Picea engelmannii
GGGGGGGGGGGGCTATTGTGATAATAGTTGTGTATGTTGATGACTTAGTAATCACAAGTAGTTATGAGAAGATAATTGTTTCAATATTTGAAAAGGTCCTTTGACATGACCAATCCATTGCCCTATTTCTATAAGGGTCTCATAATATTTTTATTCCTCTCCAATAAAGACATTACTTAGCACTTGCCCGATAGAGAAGGAGTTAGAATACATAAAGAGAGGAGATCCAACTCTTTAAACTAGTTATACTTCCTTCATAGAAGGAGAAGCAAAAAACACGTGGAAGAACGAAGCGAGCATATTGAACAAGAGAGTCTTAGATATTCTCATGAACATGGGCCATAACTGAGGTTTGAAAATGGATGAGTTCCATAGATACGGAAAGGAATATAGGATAATAGACTCTATTCAAGTTAGAAACTATTAAGGTAAGACTGGTGGTTATTCAGGTAAGAGACAGGTAGGTCCGGTAAGTAGGGCACAATTCCCATTAAAAGTTGAATGAAATGACAGAAAAAATTAAGGAAAAGAAAATGATATTGGTTAAAATTAATTGAGTGAAATGTTAGCAAGATTTCATACCTGGTAGTTAAAACTAGTTGGACTAATTCATTGGACAAACCCAGCCAATCCATATTCATTTGACCACTCCTACCTCAATCAATCCAGCTAGAAATTCATTTACTTGTTGGGAAAGCTAGTAAGCAGAGGGACACCAGCGTATGGAACATGGTCGACTATCATGTAGAAATGAGAGATTTATGCACTTTCTCAGCAAGCAGAGGGGCATAGGGGCACCACCATACAACATGCTTGTGCATATAAAAGTCTATGACAAGAGAATTGAGATGGGCGTCCAAAAACACATTCGCAGCCTTTACATCCCCGTGAATGATGGTCGGCTTGGAGAATTCGTGTAGATAAGTTAGCCCCATGGATATGCCCATTGCAATTTTGTATCTCTCGAGCCATGACAGGCATGTTTATCTTTTGGAATAGAAGACGTGGTTAGCCAGACTACCATTTTCCATTAAATCAAAAACCAGAAGTTGCTCACGAAGTGTTAATAGAATGGTTGGTTGATTTATTCACTGACAATCCAGATCTACTCACTGCAGAAGTGTTAATATAATAGTTGGTTGATTTATTCACTGACATTGTATAATTATTAATAGAACATGCAAGTGTTAATACATCAGGACAATCCAGAACTATTCACTCAATAGACTTAATGAGATTCAATAAACTTAGGTTATACCAGATTGAAAAACAATTATTTTGGTAGAGGCTATTTAAAGACCTCGAAAACAATGTCAATGAAAATGCGAAGCTATCCTAGACTCAAAACTTAGGATTAACAAAAATCTCATCAATAAGAGATACAATAAAACAATGTGAATGAAAATATGAAGATATCCCAGACTCAAAACTTAGGATTAACAAAAAGCTCTGCAATAAGACATACAACTTATTAGCCAATATCTTTTTAAATAAAAACAATTAAAATATTACAAAATAATATCTATTTTGATTTTCCTATATATAACTTTGAGAAGCACAAAAATAATTTTAGTCAAAGGAAAAGTAATTGAAGGTCAATGATCAATCGATCGCTAAGAGTCCTAGCCTTCGGCAGAGACTAATAAGACAGAAAGAAATTCACTTTTCATTGAGCAGTTATGGAATGTGTAAGGACAAGTTGGCAATGTTTTGCAATGGACCTTATAAAAATACAAGCAACACCATGAAGAAAATTATGTACAACACATCATCTCAATTGGGAACAAGGTTTTTCTTTTCATGCAAGCTTATGTCCAAAACACTATCACCGACTGTCACTGTGTAGTATAATAATTATTCTTCCACCATATTATCTTGGGAGGGATGTAGTGTTCAATGTTGAGTTGAAAGGACATGGAAGTACTCTAATTATTTAGCACAATATTCCTTTGGTGAATATAAACCCTATTTCCAATGCACCCACATCATCTTTTCACTTATTGATAGGAGGGCACACAACACACACCCAAAAATGATACTTATGTATTTAAAATTTTTAACATAGGTATATTTCTAACATGGGTTAAGTACTTCATACTTGAGTAGGTGTGACAAAAGTTTCCTCATATATTGGATAATGCAATCGAGTACTCTCGTTTAGTAAAACATTTTGTCATATTGGGGTTCAAAGAAAATTTTATGAGATAAATTCATGCATTTGGAGAATTTCCATTTTTTTCCAAAAATAATTCACCAAACTTGATTTTTTTTCAAAAATCATTCACCCAAATTCAATATGATAAAATTATTTTTAAAGAAAAACACCAAATTTTCCTACAAATTATATAAAATTCTTAAAAATTTGAATATTTTTACAAAAATAAACTGTTGGAATTTTAATAATTTGAAGGACTCACCAAGGTTTCTACACTTATATGATAAGCATGGATCCTCAAAATTATCCCTATTTGGGTCCAACACTTCTCATCTTAACATAATGGGAACCATTTGTTACCTTGGGTGGGGGGTAGGGATAGAAAATAATTGATTTGTATATCCTTAAAATTTTAGCATGTGTCGGAGATTTTTTATGCATCAACATGCCAAAAAAGTGTTGCAATAGAACTTCAAATCTTATCAAACTACCTTCCAATATGGATGAAACTAGTTCTTTACATATAATTGATCAAGTGTGACAAATGTTTTATCTCTAACATACTGATATTATAACACAATCACATAAACTAATTAGCACCAACCCAACATAGGAATCAAAAGATAAATCACTATATCAACTCAATAATAAGGAAATGTTACATGCCCCTCACACAACACAACATAGAGGATTGATGTGGTTAACTAGTGCATGATCAAATTGGGCCAAGAAAATCTAATAATCATGCTAGTGATAGCTTATGACCAAGTTAATACATACCAAGATGACCTAATTCTAAGGAACAAGGAAGTTATAAAACTTATTCATTGTGCACAAGAATGATCACTATGGACTATCTCCCTTAATTATTTTATCACGCTCTTTTATAGATATGTATCATTGTACTTAAAAACATGCTTGACATGAAGAGTAATTGTTTATTTGTAACTTTTACTAGATCTAGCTTCGTAATGTTCCCTTCACATGACTTGCTCCATAATTCTTACTATAACATTACTATTGTTATCACCAAAGAATTTATCATAGAATACAGACAGTGTATGAAGAAAAAATCAACACAGATACAACATACTTCAAATATTTACAGAACCAATTTTAGCAAGGTGACCAAAACTATGTAAAATACCCATAAATTTGCATGTGCTTCCAGCGAAGTCAGCGCACGTGCATTTGTGCGGGCCAAAAAAACTCCAAATGCACACAGTGTGTGACCCACGTGACTATCGATGAAGAAACACATACATATGTGGAAATGACACATTTATGATTTTGGTCGGGCCTCAACCACTTCTAGGGCGAAGTAATTCAAGACAAGACCCCAAGATCGACCCAAAATCTCTCCTTGGAATGAATAAAAAGATGGGATGTACCTCTAAAGGTCTCCCATTAACACTTGGAACAAGTTAGGAAATACCTTGCTATGGTTCTATAAATAAATGGCCATTGTATGCACAAATGGAAGAACTTAATTGCATTGTTATGTTGCTCAATTACTCTTGGAGAAACCATTTGGTCTCTTGAGAATAGCTTGGGAAAGTATAGCATAGGGAAAGATTTTCACCTCTTAGAAATATTTTCCATAGAGTTCTTCACCATTGTCAAGTATAAATAGGACAGGAATAGCTCTACTTTGAGGGATTCAAGAGCCCTCCCTAGGAGTAATAGGGGATTCATAAATCCCACATTTCTCCTCTTGGTTTTCTCAATTTCAAAGACCATTCTCTATTGGGTAACCATTCTTTGTGTTCAATTTCATGCATCCTTCATTAATATTTTCTTAGATTAGTTTCTATTGTTTTTTATTCCTACCTTTCTTTACTTATTGCTTTATAGTTTGTGGGTTTACTAACCTACTAACCATTGTTTTGTGTTTCTTTGTTGGCTTACCAAGGCACTCAAAGGGGTCTCTTTTTCCTCACCCTTGTGATCAAAATCCCCAAACAGATTGGCAACCATACTAGGGATTGGAATCCAAATTTCTCCTCTAGTAGGCTATTAGAGTTTTTATTCTCACTTTCTATTGTTTGAAAGGTCCAAAATTGGCATAGCCTATCCTTCATACATTGCAATTCAGCTATGAGTTAGCTGAATTCATTTCAAATTTTCAGCCCGCCATCTCTTTGCATGCACGTGGGTTCAGTTCTAACAGTCACACACACTTCATGGTTTCATGAGTTGTCTACGTTGATCAATTGTGCACATTGCGCGATTGTCTCACCGTATAAATGTGCACAAGTCTTATTTTTCAAATTGTAAGGCTAGTTGAGCCCATTTTTCACCAGCTAGCTTAGGTTTACTTTATGCACTTTGTAAAATCACAAAAAAAAGGCTTTGGATTCATTCTTGCATAGATACTTAGCCCACATAGTCATTTAGGGGGATAAAAAGAACCTTTGCATCTTTTACTTCCTTTGTTTCCAGGTGGATGGCCCAATGGAGAATTTGAATCTTAAAAGTATTGAAATTTGTGTGTATTTTTCAAATTCATCACACTAAATCGGGACTACGGACTATTTTAGTGATCTTGGAGTATGCTCTTTCCTTGCACCTTAGACTTGTGACTTTGGAAATCAGAAAAAGATACTATTTGAATAAATCTCCATCTCCCTCTCAAAAATCAATCTTTAGGAGAGGCCAATACCTCTTAGTTTTCTCATTCATGCAACTATATCAAATATTTTAGGAGAGGCCAATACCTCTTAGATTTCTTATTTGAAACATAATCTAAAAATGATTCTAAGGTGTTGGGCTCTAAAGATGTCATAAAACATAACCTCTATGCATCATCCAAAGGTAGACGTTGGCACAAGAGTTTTTCTTTTCGCCTACATAGGTTCTTACTTTCCGTTTTCAATACCCGTCCTCTCGAGTTGCAACCCCTGCAAAGGGACAACAATTGTAACAAAAGGAACGACAGTTGTTCCGTTCAAATGAACAGGATGACCTGTAAAAGGAAAAGAAATCAGAGCAAGGGAACAACGGTCGTTATATTGGGCCAAACTAATGTTGTATTAATTGAGTTGTAGTACTTTCCCAACTATCTAATTTGTCAATCCGAGATTCGTAAACTTACGAAGCACATGCAAAGTATATGCAAGATTGAGGCGAGACTAATCTAATATAATGTCTAGCTACAACTGAAATTGAATCATTAATCTAATGCAGGAAATTGAAACACATGACTTGGAATTGAAATTAATCTAGGAATGAGAAATTGCATAAATGAAATTAATCTAGGAATGGGAAATCGCGTAAATGGAATTAATCTAGAAATGGAGAACTACATGAAGGAAAAGCAAATACAACATGTGAAAAATTGAATGGCGCAACAACATATGAGATCTCTCACCAATGAAGCAATCTTATATTACAATAATCAAATCAATATTCATAAAAGAATAATGAAAGCATGAAAACCAAAACCATGAATCAAAGCTAAGAATCCCTTTCTTTTAAATCCAAATGACTACCATTAATGACTACTCTAATTCTCTACTTGATTACTACTCTAATTGAATCCCCATGAAGAGAGAGAACTCTCTTTTATACATGAGGGCCTTGAAGATAAGATAACCATCTCATAATTACAAATCCACTATTCTCTCAACCTATTTCCCATTATTACAAAATATAATCCCTTCAAATCCTCACACATATCTCTCATATATATTGGATAAGAATGCCAACCAAATCTCCATGATCTTCTTCTTGAATTATCTCCTCAAATCTTGAAATGGTGGAGGAAGTATTCGAGAAGTCTTTTTGAATTAATCCTTCACATATTCCTACACATTACAAAGCTCACACATTTTTGAGATATATATGAAAACATGTTGATTTTCTAATATTTAATCACAAATTCCCTTTTTAATACTAAGATGAATAAAGTGGAAAATAATAAGGTGAAACCCAAGTATGATATCGTGAAAGGTTAATGGAGCGATGAAATGTGGAAAATGATGAAGGGAAAGGTGGATGAAAATAGGACATTTTTTAGCCCCAACATACCCCCCAACTTAACTTGTTGCATGTCCTCATGCAACCATGCATGGATCTTCTCAAGAAAATTTGGCATCTGAATGTTGGCTTTGAGTGATGATAATGAATGTTTCCATGATGGGATTTACATGAGTAACAACTGTCATTTTCTTATGGTTCGTTCTTGTGTGACAACCATGAATATAAGGAATGTTGGTTCTTGTGTTAACAACATTCATTTCCTTATTTGCTCTCTTTCTATTATGATAATAATTTACCCATATTCTTACTGGCAAAAATATATGCTATCAATGTGCATAAGAAAACATCGTTCAGTGTAAGAAAGCCCTTTTTCATATTTGTGAATCATGCCAATATGTATAACAATGCATATGAAGCAAAGTGAAACAGAGTATTGTTGGAAAATAAATGTTCATAAATGGTAAATGAGACAAAAAATGGAATGATGGTAGTGGAAAAATGGAGTGATGATAGTGAATAAAGTCCCCTACCCCCCCAAATGAATTGGTTGCATGTCCTCATGCAACGTGGCATAAGGCATAGAGGTGAAAAGGAAAGGGAACTTGGTGAGGGAATTTTCCAAAATATTCATTGCTAGCAGTTGACGAATTACATGATTAAAGTCTAGAAAATAACATACCACCACTTTCCCAAAATGTTGATGAACTATGCAATGGGAATATGGTTGATGTGACTGTTGGAGCATGGAATATGTCACTGTTGCAGGGTCATGTGAAAATTGATCGTTGTTGTAGCTGCGACTGTTGTCTTCTGGATCAGAGAATGTGAAGTGGAGGAATATGAATTGTTGTTCAATGAATAATGGAAAAGAGGAAGTACGAAAGTGGAACTGTGGTACTCTCATATAGCTGAAAAATACTGTTGCAATTGTTGATGGAGTCATGAAAAATGTGTAGTCTTCACCTGCTACTAAACATGATGGTACAATTTTAATCATGCGAATGAATGTGTCGATGTCGAGCATGAAAAGAAGTCATTGGATTACCGACCAATGATGAATGTCATTAACCAATGTGAGGCAACTCATCATTGATGTCAATGAGTGCTAAGGTACCCGAGTACATCTTGCGAAGTGAAAATGAATGATCTGATGTCGAGCCACTTGAAAGATATGACGATCAAGGGACATTGATGTATTCCCATGATTGTCAGTGAGAGAAATTGCCATTAAGGCATGCAAGCCTCCAGGTACTCAAAATGGACTCTAGTCTATATCCCAGATAAGGTGTTGAGGTCGATGGGGCAAGACTTGTTGAAAGGTGGGCCTTAAGGAATCCCACATTAGTTAACGTGAGTTCTAATAAAAAGAGTGGTAGAACTATAAATGAAAATATCTCAGTGGTAACAGTGTGCATGGCAAGGCAATGTAGTCATGGAAAGGGAGCTGAATAGTTTTATTGACAAGGAAAATTGAACTGAAAAAGGTAAAGAGATGTATGTGACTCAGAAAGATAGGCGTGGGAGGAGTCATGAAGGATAATCCACTGGAATATGAGCTTCAACACATGGATGACCAATCTTCTTTGAAGGAGAAATGGAGGAAGACATTCATAATGCAAATGGGTTTATGAAAATTTTTATGTGTAACAAAAAATGTCATGATGTTTATGATGAGTAACAACTCCTTCAAGCAGTCAAGAAAGCATGTATTTTGTTCAAACGTTTTTGTGATTTTTGAAAATCACTTCAACAGCAAGATGCAATCGGTCGCGCTCTTGAAAAACTTAGTACAAATCTTGCATGAAACTTGTGAGATGTTCGAAAATATAACATGCAGAAAGAAGGACAAATGTGACAAAGTAAAAAAATAAAATGTCTTTTATACCTCTTGTCGTGGTTGTTGTGCACGTGTTTGTTTCATCATTCATTGCTTTCTTAGCGTAAAATCACAAAAAACATGTGTTCATATTGCTTTCAGGAATTTATAAAAGAAGGTCCATTTGCAATTTATTTGTTTTGGTTTTATTTTTATAATTTGTTTCTAATTTTATTTTTAATCTTCATTTTCTTTATATATATTTTTTATTTTATTATGTATTGACCTAATTTTATTACTATATACATATGATTATATATGTGTGTGTGTGTGTTTATAATAAAACAAAAGAAATAAAAACCAACAATATATGTTTTTTTTTTGTTATTAAAAAAAAAAATGTTTATAATAAAACAAACAATTTTTTTTTTGTTATTATAATTGTTTTATAATAAAACAATCACACACAAAAAAAAATTATTGTAATCGTTTTATAATAAAACAACAGATAACTATATGAAATTTTATTATAACACAAAATAAACAATGGTTGTTAACTTTCATATACGTGTAGCAAAAGAAACCATGAATGCTCCAGAAGTTTATGTCGCCCGAGGGTACAACATTGTAATTATGGTCTTTATTGTCCATTTGCCAAAGTTCTTTGCACAACCATAGATCCAATCAGTTCTGAGACAGCGTTGGAAGGATAGTTTGGTACTTTAACAACCTGAAGACTATTTGACCTTGGCAGAATGACAATTAGGAAAACTAAAGTCTCAAGTTTCATGAAGAAATAAAATATTGCATATAGAAACAAGTAGAGTGTTCAAGAGCCTGAAGTCAGATATGCTCTCCACGACCAGTGATAATCTTCACTACATAGCTGGAAGTAGCAGAGAACAATCGTGATCTCTGCACAAGTGACAAGCGGGATAACAAAGACTATGAACAAGAACCCAAAGATGTAGTAGAATTGATTCAGCCATATATAAGTCAGGATGAAAAACATCTCAATGAAAACAACACCAAACAAAAATATGCCACCGACGAGTACAGAGAAAACAGGTTGCATGTACCAAGCCTATTCTGGAATTTGCCTGGGAATTTTTCTTGTTTTGACTGGATCTTCAATTGCAGGTTTCTTGTAGCCAAAGTAGCTGCCAATAAAAACCAAGGGCACAGAAATTCCAAACCATAAAAAGACTAAAGCAAACATGGTCCCAAATGGTACAACACCAGAAGATTTTTCACTCCATATCATTGCATTTAATACAAAGAAAATGCAGAAAACAATTCCAGGAAACATGAAAGCAGTCTTCAGTGTGTTTTTGAGCCCTTGAACATCTTATATAACCGAGCAGAAGGGTAGCCAACGAAAAAACCCATGAACACCCACAATATGTAAATGCACAATGGTTGGAATATTTAAATGCACAATATGTAAATGGCCATGTCTATGAGTCATGTAGCCAAATATTGGCAGTTAAAATCCATGAACGGATTTTTCGAGAGCATATCCAGAGAGAATCGCACCCAGCTTATACGAGAAATTGGTTTGGCTAACTTTTAGGGTAAACCTACGCCTCTCTATCTGGTCTTTTTGGCCAAAAGATTGAATGTGATGAGACCACCAAACAGTGGCTCCAGCCCACCACCGTCTCCCCAGAAGCCTGATGGAACTTTGTATTGCTCAAATTCTTGGAGCGAACTACAATTAGTATTTTGGCGCTATCAATGGCGTCGAGCCTGGGTAGGTAGAGATGTAGGTTGGCATACACCTTCAAATAGGTTTAGCAGCGGGTGAAGGATATGAAGAAAGTAGATGCCTTGATGTACTCAACTTTGAAAAACAGAAGGTTGGATCTTTTTGCTTGGGAAGGCGTTCCTCGTCCAGCTACTGTTGATTTTCTTTTTCTTCCCCTAACAACCTCACTAGAAAATTGATAACCATCACTAATTTCGGGCTCTGCTTGTTCACAACCCATTTGGACACCTAGCCAGGAGGATTGAGCTAAACAATAAATGTGATCGGGCAAGCATTCGGATCTTCCACATTCTGAATAACCCATCCGGATAGCATGATATTTCCTCTTAAAGCGACCACTGTGAATTGGTGTCTGTCGAATGTTCTTTGAATTGAAATTCTCCCATTGAACACATGTCTCAATTAACCAGGTGTTCATAATAGTGGATCTCCATGCCCTTGTGGAAAACTCGTAACCCATTCCAATCGCAATCCTTGCATTTCGTTAGAAATACACTCAAAATTTACTGTTAGCATATCGTTTTCAATTTTTTGGGAGTGAAACAAACCTGACATGGAGGCTGACGGTTTGGAAATGATATATCTGATATGGGAGAAGATCGCTATAAATCATTAATACAATCAAATCGAATAATCAAAATTTCATTGTTCAGTTAAATATGAAAAAAAGAAACGGATAAATGAAGCTTGATCTTCAATGTCGTGTATATACACAAGAAGACTCTACCGATTTATCGCTTTTCTAAAACAATAAAATTTAGTGTGACCCACCTTGATTCCACAAATATCTCTGAGTTAAATTCATGAGGCGGAATGAGCAAGTAATCATTTGCACGCCGTCAAAACCAGTAACACCTCTACGCAACAGAATATATGTAACAAGCCATTGAAGACATTGTCCAGAGTTGGCATCTGTAATATAGCATGTGCGATTTAGAGTATATTGAATGGGTACGTCTATAAATTTTAAAGTGAAGAGAGGAGCAACCAAATTATTGATGGGCAGAAAAATAGAGCCTCGCAAGTTGTTTATTTGTTCGATCGAGCTTATGCGGTGGTTTATGCGGATTTAAAATTCATGATATTTTATTTGTTTGAAGGGTTATTTCCAAGCATCTACAGGATAAGGGTCGAGAGAAAAAACATGGCGCACAAACCAAAAATAAACCAAGTTGAAGTTTAAAACAAGAAAAGTGTTGTCATGAAGTTGTTTCAACTGTTGTTTCAGCTTGGAGTTTCTACGCATCTCTTATCTTATGTGATTTGCAGACCTTATTCATTCATATTATTATTATTATTTTATTTTATTTTTAATGTCCTTACTGTTTTATTGTTTTTCTTTGCAGACACAAGCATGCGCAAATTTTTGTTCATTTCTTCCATTATAAAAAGAAAAAATCTATCTTGCAGCCTTTTAAAAATTTATGAGCAAAAGGAAGACGAAAAAAATAGATTAGGCAAAAAATTTCGTTTTGTCAATTGATATTCCTAAAATCAACCAATCAGTCATCCTACTTTCTGATCCTCACCATGGCATGAAGCGCGGAGGAGAGAATACTTATAAAAAATAAAAAAAAACTTGAAAATAAAACCCTACCTACACTATGCTAATTAGAAATGAGAGATTAGTTATGTATAATCAAACAGCCAATGTAGCCATGCACACAATAGTAAAAAAATAAGTTATCTTTCAATTTCACAATTGACAGTCGGGAATATGTATGGGCATGTGAAATTAGCTATTGAAGTTCTAAATTAAAAAAATAAAAAGGAAAACTAAGTGGAACAAACCTAGTACTTGCTTGAAACCAGCGTTTGATCAGGCTTTCGTAGGCGTAATTTGTCTTACTCATATCATACTGCAGCTCCTCGTTGTCCTCCTCAGCCTCTTGCACACCTAATGGTTCTTCATATGTTGATTCTTTGTTCTCCTTAGGAGGAGTGAATAAGCTTTCGGCTGTTGTCAAGATCTCTTCTTCCAGAGAAGAGGAGACCCCGACTTTTGCTAGGATTTGAGTGAGTTGTTCCAAGCTTAAATTCGTTGTTAAATCATGTTAAAAAAAGGATTCTTACAGCACCCAAATCAAAATGAAAAACTTAAAAAACACTCTTTCTAAAACATAAAAAAATTACTCTTCACAGTTGTGGAAATTAAACGCTCTTGATAGTTGGCAGGGAAAACATGAGGAGTCTCCATTCAAGTAGTTGCTATGACCCCTTACCAACACATGTAGATCACACTTGCAAAAATTGAAACTACTCTTGCGGAAATTGAATCTACTTTTACCTAGTTGCTAGGGAGAACATAAGGAGTCTCCTCTCACAAGCTTCTATGACCCCTTACCAACACGTCTAGATCACACTTGTATGAATTAAACACTCTTGCATAAATTGAAACTACTTTTACCTAGTTGGTAGGGAGAACATGAGGAGTCTCCTCTCACGATCTTCTATGACCCCTTACCAACACGTATAGATCACACTTGCATTAATTGAAATGAAAAAAAAACTAATACCTCAATCCATTGTGCTTCCCCAACAACGGTGCCAAAATGTTGGGCTCTAAAGATGTCCTAAAATATAACCTATATGCATCATCCGAAGGTAGGAGCTGGCACAAGCATTTTACTCGTCACCTATGTAGGTTCTCACCTTCCGTTTTCAATACCTGTCCTCCAGAGATGCAACCCCTGCAAAGGGACAACAATTGTAACAAAAGGAACGGTAGTTGTTCTGTTCAAATGAACAGCATGACTTGCAAAAAGAACAACAATCGGAACAAGGGAACGGCAATCGTTATATTGGGCCAAACTAATGTTGTATTAATTGAGTTGCAGTACTTACCCAACTATCTAATTTGTCAATCGGAGGTTCATAAACTTACGAAGCACATGCAAAGTATATGCAAGATTGAGGTGGGACTAATCTAATCTAATCTAATCTAATGTCTAGCTACAACTGAAATTGAATCATTAATGTATTGCAGGAAATTGAAACACACGACTTGGAATTGAAATTAATCTAGGAATGGGAAATTGCGCAAATGAAATTAATCTAGGAATGAGAAATTGTGTAAATGAAATTAATCTAGGAATGGGAAATTGCGTAAATGGAATTAATATAGAAATGGATAACTACATGAAGGAAAATCAAATACAACATGTGAAGAGTTGAATGGCACAACAACATATGAGAGCTCTCACCAATGAAGAAATCTTATATTACAATAATCAAATCAATCTTCATAAAAGAATAATGAAAGCATGAAAACCAAAACAATGAATCAAAGCTAAGAATCCATTTCTTTCAAATCCAAATGACTACCATTAATGACTACTCTAATTCTCTACTTAATTACTACTCTAATTGAATCCTCGTGAAGAGAGAGTACTCTCTTTTATACATGAGGACCTTGAATATAAGATAACCATCTCATAATTACAAATCCACTATTCTCTCAACCTATTTCCCATTATTACAAAATATAATCCCTTCAAATCCTCACACATATCTCTCATATATCTTGGATAAGATATGTCAACCAAATCTCCATGATCTTCTCCTTGAATTGTCTCCTCAAATATTGAAATGGTGGAGGAAGTATTCGAGAAGTATTTTGGAATTAATCCTTCACATATTCCTACACATTACAAAGCTCACACATTTTTGATATATATATGAAAACATGTTGATTTTCTAATATTTAATCACAAATTCCCTTTTTAATACTAAAATGAATAAAGTGGAAAATAATAAGGTGAAACCCAAGTATGATATCGTGAAAAGTTAATGGGGCGATGAAATGTGGAGAATGATGAAGGGAAAGGTGGATGAAAATAGGACATTTTTGAGCCCCAACATAAGGGCCCACACATTCCCATATGTGCACAAATCTTAGGATAGTTTCAAATTTCTAGAGAAAACAACCTAGGAAGTTTAAGGATTTTGTAAGGACCCATACATGCCCACGTGCCTACAATCTAGGATAGTTTCAAAACTTTCTTAGATTAGATAGAATTCTAGGGGTATTAAAAGCTCAAGAGTAAAGACTCACATGTCCACCATGCTAGTTACCTAGGGATTTTTCAATTTTTGCAAGGATTGTTTGTGAAACTTAGTAATTTATAAGTAATAAAGATTTGTAAAGGACCAAGTGATGTCCACATGTTAAAAATTTGCTCACTAACTTATTAAAAATCATTACACACTTTCACTTCTTCAACAAAACATCACCACATATTCAAAAGTTTTTTACTAGAGAATTGAAACCGTAGTATTCTCTTCTCCCTGCGCCCATAAGCGATCTGGGAGGATCATAAGGGATTCATTTGTTTAGTACCAATATTTTGGTCACACCACTTTTAAACAACGAAGTTTGTCCATGACCCCAACTTCACAGCCTATTTCCACATCATCAAAGAAATCATAAACAACACATTTTCTAACCTCCACATGAGGAACACCAAAAGAAAATTGTAGTCTAAGTTATGATTTTGCGGATAGGTATCCAAATAACTTCTCATTATATTTTCTTCATTTAAACTTAAAAATTTGTGAAATAGGCTACCGAAATCCTCTGAATCAAGCATTCCTACACCATAAGGTAGGGAGACACCCATGAAGGGTCGAAGGCCAAGGTCTAGTTTTTCTATGCGTGCCTCCTTGGGTCACCCAACCCTTGGAAAGCATCCATCCTATGACTGATTTCTAAGGCCAAAAATCTAAATGTTGTGCTTGATCGAGGTGACTTAGTGGCCAATTCTAGATTTTATCTACCCAGGTGGTGGTTGTGGCCTACAGTTGCACCTTAATCATATTTTGAACAGTTGTTGGGAAATATCGCCAGTCCTTTAGGGATATGCCCCCTTCACCCCTCATTATAACTGATTATTCATACCTTCACTAGCTCCTCTTCTGGTGGATTCATGCCCCACTATTAAGTTTTTTCAGAAGACCCGATGCTTTTTTAGTGGAAGGACGATAGGTCTATTAGGACACATGCATTTTTCTATTCTTCCATGCAGATAATTAATGATTGACCATCTTACATTGTTACTTTTTAATGTATGATTACCACTATTTGATTACATGAAAGTGTCAAAAACATTGTTGATATAGTCCACATTTTCCAAAGCACTTGTTCATTTATTCTTCTCACTACCACTAGCACACATATACATATAGTCCAAAATCATAGGGGAACCACAACATCCCCATCATTCTAGACGTTTGATAAACCTCCCTCCAATATTGGGAGGTGTTCCCAGTTTGTAAGACACGTCATCACAACCATCACACACACCAATAAGTGCCATGATCGTAGTATCATCCTTTCTTGGATCTACCTTGTTGGGCACCAATACCTAGAACAATCCACCCATCTAGTAGACCTTCCTCTTCAAGAATTGACTCTCCAACCATCAACCACCATGGAAGGACCAAAAAACATACCATATATAACCCCATCCTCTTCTTCCCAGTTAGGATAAACTTGGGTCCCCTCTCATAGTTATATTGGTCTTCCACCACTAAAAATAAGTAAGAAGAGAAACACCCACTACCATCACCCATGGCATGGGGGAAAGGCTTGTACAGATGGGGACACTCATAGTTCCCACCATAAATGTTAAGCCCTAATATTGGCTCATTACCCCTTAATTGGGGCATATTAGATTAGTAATGCTATTTTATTTATGTCAGC
>ML778431.1:673851-684533 GCA_009831015.1 Picea engelmannii
TTGCTGGGTTTTCTTCCCCTAGAGGGTTTCCCAGGATAAATGTTGTGTCTCTTGTGGATGTGTATTTCTCAATGATCTTGTTCTTATTATGCTCTTATCTTTATGAAATGCAAAGAACTATAATAATGGCATAAACATTAACAACATAATATTGTTATCAAGTGTCAACAACACTTTTTTCATTAAAATTAAATATGTCTAAATACAAAATTTCTAAGATCACAATATTATTACCTAGTATCAACAAGTACTACAATAGTAACGATGTCCCTACCGTAATATTGTTACCTAATATCAACAAGTGCCACAGTAATAACAATGTCCCTACCGTAATATTGTTACCTAATATCAACAAGTGCTACAATAGTAGCCTATTTTAATAGGGATGCGGTAATAGCGATGTCTTTGCGGTTATTTTTTACAAATGTATGTTTCAGACTGTTAAAGAAAGAAATATGAGGACAATCTCACGTTTTCACACATGAAACATACCATATTCTTTAGACAATTAAAATATCATATTACCACCGAGAGTGTGTGCCAGTGAAATCCAAAAGGTAAACCAACTAAATTAACTTTAAAAATTATTAAATTCACTTTCGTTTCTCCATTCAAAATTTATTTTCAGCGCACCTCTGACCTCGAACCAAGTATTTGTGGGACATGAATATGTGCAGTGAAGAATTCAACGTCATACCGCATTATCTAAGAATCCAACATCATCCTCAGTATCTAGTGGTATTCCGTAGACTTTGCATTGGTCCTCTGCTTAGATGGTTGCCAAAGATCTCATTTGTTGCCATTGGCCGCTTAATTTCGTTGTGTTTGGTGGGATGGATGGTTGTCAATTATTAGTATTGTGTTGTGATGCAATGTGAATTCTCCTTGAATTTTTGGGACTATGGGATGGTATACCAAATAGTAAAAAATATAACATGAAAAAGGTTTCTCTTAACTCAACTCAGTACAGTAAAAAAGGTTACCCTTAACTCAACTCAGTACAGTAAAAAAGGTTACCCTTAACTCGGTACAGAATTTTTTTTATGTATGTATTTTTTTGAATCCCTATATTTGCTAAAAGTAAAAATTGTATTTTTTAAATTTTATTATGGAGAATATAATTTTGTGATCATCATGTTAACTAGATTAAGTGGTAAAAGTGTTTTGGTTCATTGATTACAGTTTGGTGGAAGTTTGCTTGGATGTCATTCACAAGAGTCTCCATATGAGGTTGTGGACAGGTTTTGAGAGAAAGATTGTAAACGAGTTTGACACCTGTATTAAGCCGTGAACATGTTTTGGGAAAAATATTGTAAATGAGTTTAACACATAGTTTTCTACTTGCTTACAATCTCAGTGCTAGGATTTTTGAGTTTGGCTAACATGGACAAGGTGGCTACCCTAAGTTAAATACTTTTCCTCAATTTTTTTGCCCAAAAATATCTAATAACCATTACATTTACGAATTTCAACGTCTATGCAAAACACGTTTACCATAATCAACTCCTTTGCAAGCATTAACGTTAGCATCCTGAGGGTTATACAAGGGTAAGCCAAATTGTCGTTGACCATGTAATCATGACAATGCATTACATTTAGTTTTCTTAGTGTTCCTTGTAGTGTTAACCACTATAGCGTATTCTTTGACACTTGCATATCTATGCGTTCCTCTTAATGTTAACTGCTATAGCTTGTTCTTTGACACTTGCATTTACATGCAAAGGGTTGAAAACTGGTGGATATGCTAGTGTGCACGAGGCTCCTAAGCGATAATCTTATGGGTCATGCGATAAGGATATAAGGAGGTCAATATGACAGATTAGAAGCCCATAGGTCACCCTCTGACCGGAGCCAGATCACTATCCTCGTCGTCCTCATCTTCATCCTCATCATACCTGAGATCGTATCTGAAATCATGCTTGAAATCGCCTACATCTCTATTGACAAAGCTAGTCCGAAGAATGTGTATCCACAGAAATTAACTATGTTACTCGAGTTGTAGATTTACATATGCAATACCCCAAGGAAACTTCGCGAAAAGATCAAGTTTTCTCTTCTGAAAGTTTATTTTCTAGTAAAACATTGGCGATAAAACCATTGTTCTATCATGGGAGATAATGATGATTGGGAATAACCCTGGTCTACTTTTGTTGATGCCTTGAGGGATACATACTATCTTGTACACAACTATGATGATCAGTTCATCAAACTTAAGCAGTTGTGCCAGGGTACTCTGGCTTGGTATTGTGGGGTTGAAGGGTCATTGGTAGAGCATCGAGCACCTAATGGTCGCAGGTTCGAGTTTATCTATACCCACACCTCTATATTATCCATCTCAATCTGGATCTACTATTAATTCACTCATATTTTTCATCTTAGCATTTAAGGTGTAGAGGAACAAGTGCAAGAACTAGGATGAGTTCAGGTTCATAGTGTTACAACACCCATCACCTTCAGTGCATCGCATCTGTGGAGAAGGATAGTCAGTGTCTAGTGGCGGATTGTTTCTCCAATGTAAAAACAAATGGATGTGGAAGAGAAACAAAGGACATTGATTAGAACCCATAAAAATGCCCTAAGCCAGAAGAAAAAAGGTATGCAATTCACTGAGTCACAACTTTGGACCTGTATTTGCAATTTACAAAGTGTGAGGATACAGTTTGGCTGTTGAAACCATGGTTTTTGCAGTTGACTACTATAGCATAGCAGATCCCAAATTCGTGTAATAAATCTTAGAGAACAATAACAATATTTTTTTATATTTCAATCTAAACTTTGGAAACACCACCAATATTTGTCGTTAGTTTGCAAACTTGGAATAAATTTTTTTGTCAACGTAGATATCTTTTGCTAGTACCAAATCAATTTCCGACTACCAAATAGTAAATAGGAATCAAAAATCAATTTCCTACTTGCAAACAGTGAATAGGAATGAAAATTAGCAATAGTGAATAGTGAATAGGAATGAAAATTAGTGAATCCAAAATTTTCAATTTCCTACTTGCACACAGTAAATAGGAATGAAAGTTACCAGTCTTACTGACTATTAAAGGTGGAGAAAAATTGCAGGTGCATTATTTAAACCCCTAGCAAACCACTGATGAACCACTGATGCATCTATAATTGTATGATGAATGATGATTAAAGGTGGAACAAATTTGAACCGCCAGCGAACCAGTGATGAATTTGTATCTGGACAATACAATGGTCTTGGAATTCAATTCCAAATATGTAAGGAGAATATGAAACATACAATGTAGAGGAAAAACATCTGAATAGTTGATGATGGCAGTGGAACTGGATAAAGATAGTAGACAATATTGTCAAAATTCACTGCGAGCAAGAGGTGGTAGTGAGGCGGTGGCAGGTAGACAACAGTGGCTCAACATTTCCAAAGGAGCATTTTGTCAGTGAAATTTAAAGAACAGACATAAATTAGTAAATATAAATAAATATATAGCATCGGCTCAATTCTGAAGGAACGTCTGTCAGTGAAATTTAAAGCACTGACATAAATTAGTAAATTTAAAGCAGTGAGGTAGACCTGAAACAAATTTATAATCTATTAACACGATAACAATAACAATGTAAAATTACATAATGTGGTAGCGGGCAAAGGAACAATGACTCTGAACTTTAGCTTAAAATCTTTAAAGCAGTGACAATGACTTTGAATTTTAGGTTATATATTTTAACAATGAAAAATTACATCACCTTGACAATAAGACTCCAAATGTATCATCCAATAACATTCGCTATAAAAGTAATTTATATATGGCAAAAAAAATCATTATTTTCCTCTTGCTATATATGACATTGGAAAATGAAAAAATATTTTAAGTCAAAGTTTAAGTAATACATGATCAACATTAAATTGATTGCAAGAGTCCTGGCCTTAAGCAGGAACTAACAATACTTCATCGAGAAATGGAATAATCATTTGAGATTTATGTGAAGAGCCTACCTATAAAACACTCATAACATATGGATACGTGGCTAAATACGTGGATAATTTTTTTTGTTTAAAGGCATATGACATATGGATTATATCCCGCACATTGTAAACATCCTATAAAAGATGACACATGGATTTATACATGACAATGACATGTTTTCCTTAGTTAATGTCTACTTTAATCAATTGCATGAATGACTAACGCTTAAATTAGTAAATGCATGAACAATAAATTTCTTAAATTTGAGTGTGAACAGCAGCATGGAGATGAATAATATTACGATAGGAATACCTCTCGCTTATTGATTTCAGATTCATTATTAAAGAAATAATTATGTTGGAAGACAATTTTTTAAGTGAATGGAATTATTTAATTTTTCACCATCGAAACTATCTAAGTATGTCTTCCAACATTTGTCCCATCCTCTTGTTTTATTCAGCCATCCTCTTGTTTTCAGTGGGGAAATCAAGTTGGTGATTCTCTTCATCAAACAATTTCTTGCTAAAAAAAATATCAATAATAGGAATATTACATTCTCTTAGTCTTAGTAAGGAACTATACTCAAAATGCCTAATGACTTCTCAAGAAACATGAAGAAAATGTCATTATTATTAACTATGGTGTTAAAGGAGATATTGTATCCTATAAATTTTTAAAGCTGAGGTAAATAAAATATTGTCTTAATGTTTTCTCATTAAATAACTCAAAAATAGAATTTATTTAACAATATAAATTAAATTTTTAAACATTGTATCAATCACATAGTAATTGAAAAAATGAATGGTGGAAGAAATAAAACACATACACGGGGATTTATCCTTCTAATCATATTTTCATTCCTTTGATCAAAACTTACAAGGTGACCTTTGTAACCTACTTTAAATAGCAGTTGTATAGTCATTAAATCTCCTATATATGAAGTGTATAGCCTATAAGAAAGGAAAAGGCTACAGAATTATGGTCTATTCTTTTACTTCCTATTCTAAACAATAGATCTCTCTTCCTCTCCTCTAAATGTTGAAGCATACTTAAACGATCATAGAATATAAAGTATGACCTATAGATCTGAAGGTGCATGGTCTGTGCATGAAACAAACTATTAAAATAGTGTATGGTGTGTTGTATTTGCTAGTCACTTCAATAATCTTCTCATCTTCTCCTTGAATGCACTATGCCCTTCTCTTGCTCTCTCCTACTCTCTTATCACATGAGATCAAATTCTCCTATCTTGTCCTCTTTATGCTTTGAGAGAAGAGAACTAATGTTGTTAATCCTAGCAACTAATCTCCTCGATATTAGCTACCACCTCTCTCAATTTTGATATATATAGTTAATATTAAATCTTAATGTAAGTCACTAATGTTATAGAACTTCTAGAACATTTCATTTACATTCCTAGGACTAGTTGACTTCAAAACATTAGAATTTCAATTTTCTTTTATTTTTTCAAGTGAAATTACAAGATGGAATTATTACCCACTTTCCCTAAGTGGTCACCAAGGAAATGTCTCAAACCACTTCTTGCACATTCTCATTGAAACCTATGAAAGAAATTCTTACTTGAGATACATTTCTCAACACTCCCTCTTAGCGAGGAAGGAATTATGCACCAATCCAACTATGTTTGTGAATGATTCAAACTTCCCTTTTTCTAAGGACTTGGCCAAAATATTAGCTACCTATTGATCTGTGGGAATATATTGGAGCTTCATTGGTCCCTTTTGAATCATATCTCTTATGAAGTGATATATGATATCTATGTGTTTGGACTTGTCATGGAACACTGGATTCTCAAAGAGTTTGATACAACTCTTATTATCATAGTAAATGACTATGGGATGCAACTCCTGATCAAACAATCTTGCAAGTAAATTGTGAATCCAAATGGCCTAACAACTAGAAGTAATAGCTACCATGTATTCTAACTCTATTGAGATAAGTGTCACGAAATTCTACTTCTCGTCGAACTAGGATAACATCATTGATCCCGAGATGAAGTAGCACCCTAAGGTTATCTTCCTATCTATTGCAATTCCTTCCTAATTTGAGTTTGAATAACCCTAGAAATTCACTTCACCATATCCAATATGTATTAGGCCATACTCCATTATGCCCCTTAGGTATCTGAGCACATGTTTTGTTGCTACCCAATGTTCCTGCCTCAACTCCACCATGAATTAACTCAAGGTGTTCGGTAAAAAACATATTCCTAGCCTAGTGTTGACTAAATACATAAAGGAACTTATCAGCTACTTGTACAACATGGGATCCACAAAATTTGAATCTAAATTTGTCACGTTGATCAGATTACTGATCGTGGGTGTAAACATAGGTTTGGAATCCTCCATTTGAAACGTCTTCGGGATCTCAACTACATACTTACCATTGACAAGGAAAAAGTCTTCTAGTTTCTACCAAACCTCCAAACTTGGGGTGTAATGCATCATGTCAATGTGCTTCATCTCGATGTCAACTACCATGTCTACTTTACACCTTACAATGATCTTGAATCATGTCAATTTCCTTGAACTTAAACTCAACTACCATGTATACTTTTCACCTTACAATTATCACATGTAAGAAGTAATTCAGCTGCATACGACACCAAAAAAATAGGTTAGATCCAACAAATATATAATATACTCTAGGATATGTTTCTCTTTTGGTGAATCCCATACTCTGCAAACATCCATATCTCCTAGAATACCATGCTCTTAGTGCATTCTTCTCTTTCCCATTTACCTCAAAACCTTGAGGCTTATCTATGTACACTTATTCCTAAATGATCTCACTAAGGAAAGTTGTCTTCACTTTAATTTGATGTATCCTCCATCCCATAAATGAAAATAAGGAAATAACTAATATAATGGAATTGTACCTAGAGACTAGAGAAAATGTCTCCTCATATTCCACTCCCTCTTTTTAGGAGAACCATGTCACCATGAACCTCACCTTAAAACTATCAATGTTTCCATCTATTGCATGTTTAATCTTGCAAAGCCACTTGGAAATCACTACTTACTTCCCCTTTAGTCTTGGAACTATGTCCCAAACATCATTCTTCATGATGGAGGTGTATTCCTCCACCATGACATCTCGTCATACTTGTTAGTCTATTGCATCCTAAAAGATGCAAGGATTGGAATATATGATGATGTTCATCAACTCCATGTAGTATGGAAGCTTATTCAAATATATTTTCTCTCTAAATGTGCTCTTAGGAGGCTCAACATAATCTTGATCATCCCTTAATATTTGAGTGAACCATTGAGATCTCCTTATGGAAGTGGAAGGGGCTATTATCTTTGATTCTTCACTTGAAGATTAGTGTACTAATTTTTAAGTCACATGTGAGCCTAGCTCAACCTTCAGAGCTCCCATATCTTCATATTCTATCACTAGAATAGGCTAATGGTACTTTTTGGATGTAAATTCTTCCTCAAATTTTATGTCCCTTCTCACTATTGTCTTCCTCTACTTTGGAATACAAATCTTGTAATAATTTGAAGTCTCACTATAAACCACCAATAAACACTTCATGTTGGAGGGTTCCAACTTAGTCATGTCTTCTACCAGTACATGGATATAAATTGGACAATTAAAGATGTGGAAATCAATAACCTTTCACTTTACACCAGTGAATTCCTCCTTGGGTGTCTTGTCCTCCAAGATCATGAAATAACACCATTTTTTGATGTAGAATGTCATGTTGCATGCCTCTTCCCCAAGAAACATCAACAAGTATTCGTCATGAATCATGTCCTTAGTAGCCTTTATTATGGATCATTTATTCTACTCTACAACCCCCTTATATAGTGGGTTATACGAAAAAATAAACACCCTCTTGATTCATGCCTCCTTGCAAAAACATTCAAACTCCTTGAAGGTATACTCACCCTCATTGTACAATCTCAAGACTTTGATATTCTTTCATATCTATTTTTCAACTAGATATTTGAATTCCTAAACCATACTAAAGATCTCATCCTTGTTATTTAGGAAGTGTTAGATCCTAGGCCTGCACCTCTCCCTTCTACTCATGAAACCAGCCTATTCATCTATCAACCTAGCTCTTAGTTAGTCTTTCTTCTTCACTGTGTGGTAAGTCATTTTATTTTATGTCTTCCCCTTCTTTGCTTAATGTTAGTTATTTTTCTTTTATAAGGTTGAGTCAAGTCTTGATTTGAGTTTGGACACGTCCTATCACCATTTTTTATATCACTAACGGATCATAAATAATTAACCAAGGCCTACAGGTGTAAAAGTGTTGATTGCAATATTGTCAGCAATCTTTCAATCAACAGACAGATTATATTTTAATGAGTTTTCATGGTTTAAAAATATTTCAAAGTTTCAATAAATTGCATTGGCACCCAAATCTTGCGCATGTGTTCCTATTACCCACAAAATCATGTGCATTGTTTCCCTGTGCAATTTCCATTGCAGATATTGAGTGAACCCTAAGTAGTGCATGGTCTCAGCCACCATTGTCAACAAAGGGAAGCTAGGGAACAATGATACCACCAAGAGAGCATTGGAAGCTTAAGAGGGTAGATACAACATGGTTCTACTTGTTCGAAGCCATACCAGAGATCAGGGATATATTCAACCGAGGCGAGTGGTATGATTTCATCTATTCCTTCAATGGACACCATATAGAAATTGCTCTATTTTTTGCACAGAACTTTGATGGATTCCAGACACAAGTTGGGGATGTAATAATGCACATAACAAATAATTTTATTGTTGGAGCTTGTGCTCTCCCTATCAGTGGAAAGAGGTGGTTCAAGAAAGGGAAATTAACAGCTGAGATGTGCAACCAATTTCTGGTAGCAGAGCATCAGAGCCGAGACTCGAGCCATGGAATCTCGATCGAATGGATGAGAGAGGAATGGAAATGCATCCTGTTGGAAATTCAGAGGTACATCATTGGAGAGGCTAGGTTTTCGATTATCCATTTCTATCATCTCATATTTATCATGCATCTAAATGGTTATAAGGAGATGAATCTCTCATTCTACCTTCTCAAAATCCTAACCAAGATGTCCAAACAAGTCCATAACTATCCACAAACTACTCCCAAAATCTTCTACCATCAGGGATTTATATAAATACTAGTTCTTTATGCTCTTAGTGAATTGAGAATGTCTTGGGCAGAACTTCTAGTATCTATAGGGTTATAAGAAGAAGATCCAAACGTATAACAACCATCAAAACAGGAAATGGAAGTTCCTAAGGCATCTAGGGTTTCCACGGAGCCTAGAAGTTCATCAAAAACCATCCAGCATTCCAAAGAACAAACCTTACCTACAAAAATAAGGACCAGATCTTTCAAACAAAGATCCATCACTCCAGAAAAAAAGGAAATACCTCAAAGGAAACTGAATTCATCCACAGTGAAATAGAGGGCCAGGGAAGATGATAAAGTATATGTCAGAATGGGTAAAAAACAAGTTTTTCCAGTAGTCCTACCATCTGCTGAGCATCTTGAGGTCCAAACTGTGCCCATTGATATGTAGGTAGAAAAAAATCCTAAACTGAAAGCAAACATACAATAGAAGAATAAGCAAGTTATTCCTGAAGAGGCTATAGTTGAATTTGTGCCATCTGACACACAAATTAAGGAGCCTCCTAAGGTAAAACAGGGTAGAAAAAAAAGGGGGAAACATGTCCCAGGGATGCCAAGTAAACCAAATCGGAAGACCAAGTTGACCAACTAGCTAAGGCTAAATTTCAAATCCTTTTTTGATCCATCCCTCAAGGAGCAGAAATCGATCATCATAGAAGACCAAGACATTGATGAAGATCCCTCTGGGTTTACCAACATGGAAGAAATGGCCATTCACACTTTGAAACAATTGAAAATAGGAAAGACCAGAAAGAAACAAAACAAGGGACAGAGCTCAAGTATTAAACTTGTTGATTTGGAAATAAAGTACACCACAGATCCAGACCCAGAGCAAGATTTAGAAGAGACTAGTCCAGAAACAAAGCATGTCCCAGAGCAATTTTTAGAAGAGACCAAACCAGAGGAAGGGGGGGAAATGTTAAGGGTATATGAGCCTATGAAAGACATCATTAGAGATAAACCTGAGAATAATCCAAGGTATGAGATGAGACCTAGGAAAGCTAAGCTCTCCAATGATCCCAATTGGCATGTTGTTGATGAAGAGTATGAACTTAAAGCTGAGAATCGAGTGAAAACAAATATCAAGCCTAAAGTTAAAGGTAACAAGGAAATGGAGGACATTAAAGAGAAGGTGGAAACCCTCAATTAGCAGAATGACAGTATGAGGCAACAGATTCAAGAGTTGTAGCAACAATATCAAACTTTTGAGATGCAACATTCAAAACTGCAAAGAAAGTACTAGAAGTTACAGAAAAAACATCAAAAGACCTGCATGTTCCTAAACAAAATCATCTAGGTATGTTGTTGTCAACAAGTAGGAAATTTCGAAGCCTACGCAATTTTTTCTTCAGAGTTGAAGGCCTTTCTCCAGTTAGTGGAATACATGTAGATCCATGTGAGGTCAATAACAAGTTCCATCTTTTGAAGACTTTTTTGGTGCAACTCCTAGACTTTTTAATGCAGGCACCACCTGCTATGTCGAAGCAGATCTTCGATTCCGCCATTTTCTGTACTGGAATCTTTCTTGCATACGGTCTTCATCATTCTTTGACAGGGCTATTTTAGCTAACTGTCACTAATATTTGCAATTTCGTTCT
>ML778431.1:690124-707795 GCA_009831015.1 Picea engelmannii
CCTAGAATCCTTATCCATTTTTCAACTCTTTAATGAAAATAAAGAAATTACATTTATGTGAGACTCTAGGTCTTCTCTGATTTACTTGACCTTGATCAAGTCATGAATGAACTCGTTCTCCCTGAGCCTATGCTCCTGCATCACTTTTGTTATCAACAACGACTCTAGTTGTTTTGGTTCAAGATACCACAACCAGTTGTAATGTAATATATTTTTTATAAAAACAATGTGTTCTTAGGTCGAGGTTGAAGACCCAGAAAAGGGGAGTTATCCCTACAAATTAGCACTTAAACTCTACTTCACTCAATGTAAAGAAGTGTTCTTGAAAAGTAATCATAACTGAATGGTGAAGTTTAAGATCTACATATCTTAATGTAATGAATAGATTAACTCTATAATTTAGGATATGAGATAGACATTTGAATCCCTTGGGTGGATAAATAGAAGCATATGGGAATGTAAAGAGATTCAACCTTTTGGGTGTATCAATCTATGATGATATAGACTGGGTTTATGAAGTGTAAGATCTACAATTTTTTCTACTCAATGAATATAATTTATGGTGAACATATTGTATTTCTCAATCTTGCTTGTCTTTTGTTCTTATTTGGATGTATGTTGAATGTTTTTCAAAGAAAATATTATTTATCTTTTAGCTAATGTGCTTACAACCTGTTGAGAAATGTATTCCAAGTATTGTTTTAGGTTTAATGCATTGTGTTAGATCTAAAATTTCTAGCTTCAAGTGACAAATTGTATGATTGTTAGTGTTTCTATTATACTTTTAAATTTTTATCTGCTACACCAGAATGCATGCCACTAGCTAAGGGAAACATTGTATTGACTATTGTTGAATAGTCCAACTATAGTCATTCCCTTGAAGCTCATCCATCAGCTGAACATCAAAACAAATCAACCAAACTTATAAAAAACCAATCATCCCAATAACTAAGGTGTCCTAGATCTACCCTTAGTAGTCAAGTGCAGACCTTAGGACCAACATCTTCTGGTGCCATTACTGGGGAATGGAGTAACAAATCATATTTTGCTGGGAGAATGAAAATAATCATATCTGATCTTTGATGGTGAACAAAGATCAGGCACAAAACTAACTACCATATTTCACCTAGCGACTCCACTGAATGTAAATCCAACAAAGGAACTTTAGCTCCCAAGCAGGGATTTAATAAATCAAACTCTAAGAAAAATAAAGCCTCAAAAGACAACCCTAATCCTAATGGTGACACAACAACTTCTGATTCAGAGAGACAACTAAGAAAATCCACACTTGCTCAGATACATTTCTTATCTTCCAAAGGAAAGTCTGCATCTGAAAAGGTTTCCCCTGTCCGAAACAATAAGCAATCTAAGATTATATTTTTTTAAAATCCCCTTGTATTAAGCCATCATATATCTTTCGCTTCAAATTCTACCTCATCATCTCCTCAAGAAACCACCCCAATATCTCCTCCTAATCCTCAAAGCCCAGCTGTCTCAAAGATGGTTGTAAACAGGATGGGGGCCATCATTACATCCAAGTATGCACCATTAGTGCTGCCTCAAAACCTAAATGCATTTCCAACAAGAGACTACATGAAATATCTACCTAGGTACAATGGTGAAGGATATTTCACCATTGAGGAACATATGGTATCTTTTTACAACTTTACAAACAAATTTAACATTGAACATGCAGATGTTTGGATGATATTGTTTGTGCAGAGCCTGGATGGAGAGGTAAGGAATTGGTTTCGTGGTCTTCTCCTGGACTCTATTGCAGGTATTAAGGCATTGAATGAAACCTTTCTAAAACAATGGGGAGATAAGAGGGATTATGTGTACTAAATCACTAAGTTTGGGGCTTTGAGAAGGAAGAATGTTGAGTCTGTTTCATATTTCACTAAGAGGTTTAATCATATGTACAACAAAATCCCTAATGAGATCAAGCAAACTGAGACCTCATCCAAGATCACATTTTCAATTGATGTTGAATTTTCTCTCTTGTTAAGGGAGAGAAGGTCAACCACTTTGTTATCTATGCAAGAGGTAGCCCTTAAGGTCAAGTATAATATTCTAGCATCAGAAAAACTAAAGGCAAAATATGATAGGGACAAAAATAAACAGAGAGAAGAGGTTCCTTCTTCTTCTTATAACCCAAAAACTTTTGACCCAAAACTTGATGAGATGGCCGGAACATTGAAGGCTCTAACTTCAGATATAGCTAAATTAAAATGGGAAGCCAAGCAGCCAAACAGACCTTATTAGGAAGCTCCAATTAATAAACTTAATCAATTCAGAAGGCCCAATAATGCCCCTCAAACCATGCAAAGGGAAAGAAGGAATGTTGAAGATCAAAGGATTATACCCCCTTTTCAAAACAATGAAGTTGAAGAGATGGAGGAAAGTAATGATGTTGGAGATGACTCTACAGTACTTTTTAATGAAGCTAACCTCCATCCTAGTCACCTAACTCGGCAAGAGTATGAAATTTATCTAATGTCAAACTTGTTTGATGATGACATAAAGGAAGATGAAGTTTTTCAAAGTCATCCTCAAAAGAAGTATGATCTAAGGCCTAGGCTAGGGGGTCCCAAAAAAAATGAGTCTGTTATCACCAATTCTTGCAAGGGGGGATTTTCTCTCCATATTCAGGCCCTTGGTGTAAAATGCATGAAATGGGGCTTTAAAACCCATCAAATGAATTTATCCAAGGTTCTAGCCAGAAGCGCCCAAAACACAATACTCAGAAAAATCTTGTTTTGGGCTTCGAAGCAAGCGAGCGTGGAAAGACTGTTTCAACGGCATGGATATATCAGCGGACAAGATCGACGGTCATCGGGAAAATGGAAACACGGATTTTCCCAGTGTTTAACATCAAAACTTGTTCCTGGTGTTCAAAAGTCATGAAAGAATTAGAGTCATTGATCTTGGGGGCCAAGTGGTAGTCATCCATGGTTTCGCGGTTTAGCAACCGAGATAATGGAGAAGAGATGCATTGTGAATCCCCAGTGATAGGACCCCTGAAAATATCAGGACCGTCGATCAAAGAGAATATCTGGGCCACCCGATCTTGCAAGGACAGGTGTCAGCTAGTTGGTGTTTCGGGGGTTGGAATTTCAAGATACAAGGGTCCTCTCCTCCATTGCATTTGGAAACCCCAAAATGCGAAATGTTAATCCCCCGAAGGGTTGGGCCCACATTCCTAGCGCCCAGTCACATCAAGCGAGCCCAGGAATGGTCCTAGCGCCTATATTCCCCAAAATCACATGAACCATCCAATCCAAGGGGATGCATGGTGCTTATTTGAGGCTTTCACAGATCTGGTGTCGGGGTTTTTGAGAGAAAATAAACGAGAGCTCCCGGTGGGAGAATCCCCAAAATACATTGAGGGTCAAGACCACGATCATAGCCCAGGGTTCTTTGGAATCATGAGGCCTAAAGAAGGGGGTGTTTTCCCTAAGAAGTGACCCCTTTGGCAATAAAATGACAAGAAGCGGGTTTAATACCCACTTATCCAAAGGTTTGGAATGAGGATTTTTTTTAGTGTGGGCCCCTCACTAACGTGGCACCCTCTCATGCTGTCGGGTCCCCCCGTGCCAAATCCACTTCCTCCTCTATTTACCACTCTCACCTCCTTTTGACAAGTGTTGTCCACCCAGCCCCCATCTCCTTCCCCTTTCCTCACTCCCACCTGTCACCTCCTGCCAGGTGTTCCTCCTCGCATTCTTCCCTCGTTTGCCACTTCCCCCATATCATATTCCTTTTCCCTTTTCTCCCTCTCATCCTCCAATGTGTCCTTCCCCTCCTCCAAACCCGTCTCATTTTGGCTGCCTCGTCACCTTCCCGTGACACATCACCTTGTCGTCTGATGTTCCAGGTGTCTTGTCCCCTTTCCTTTCATCCCTCTCGCCTCTTGACACCTGTCTCCCTTCATCTCACTCATCTCCCTATGTCCTCCACATCTAACCTATCCCAATCCAGTGCGCACACCTTCTGAAACCCAAAATAGCCTTGTCACCCTCCACCTGTTTCCTCTGTTCGCATGAGCACCCCCCCATCTCACCTTCACAGTGTTGGCGCCTTCACCCTCCTCATTAGATCCATGTCCATGACTGTCATCTAGGTCTCCCCGCAGTAGTCCAGTGAAGTAGCAGACATCCAAAGATGGATCGCCACGTCTTGCAGATGCAGGTTTGACTCGAGCCTCTCTGATCCCGAGGAAGAAATTATTGAAGTAGATGGTGGTGGGTGGACATCGTTTCCACCATAAATGGAAAACCCAGGAAAGGACCGTCAGCTAGTCAATTCGCTCACAGGATCCTTTTGAAACACGATTGCTTCTGGCAGAGTTCACGTCTGACTAGAGGTTGCACGCTCAGTTTGTCAGGAAGCATGCAAACATAAAGCTTTCAATGCCATGACTCGAACCTGTTGTTGGGTTTTTCTTTGAGTATATGTAGGCATTTTTTCCATTTTTGAATGGAAGGGGGGGATGGTGGAGCAGAGCTCCCATTATTGTAATGTTTTGATACCAGAGCTATGCTTGGTTATGTATTTTGATTTGAGACTGTCAGTTAATGAAATCCATCTTTCCTTTCCACTTATTTGTAATCCTGTGTCAAAACACTCTGAGTTGGGGGATCCAGTCGAGGATCGTGATAACGCTATGATGGCCTTATCGTAATGGTATCATGATCAGTTTTTACTCAGTTTTCTATGTTACCTTCTTCCTCTCACACTGAAATAGCTTGGAATTGGAGGATCCAGTCAAGTTGTTACAACGTTGTTGTAATTGTGTCACATAGGCATATTTTCAGTGTCTTTTTGTTTTTTTCCTAAGCTGCTGGAAGGCCTAATGCCTACAGCAGTCTTGTTCATTTTTTTCACTAAGTATTCCCTCTGCTCGCCTTTTAAACTCAATCCACTGACTGAAGTTAATATGGCCCTCACTTCCCTATACAGTTCTTGTGTGGTTCTGTGTTGTAACATCATTCTAGTGTTGAGTTTTGTCCATTAGACCACCCTTAAAAAACCAACCTATGACATACCAACTAATGGGTATCAGGCTTACCTCTGCTGCAATCTAGAGGTAACTTCTGGTGCTAACATTTCTGGTGTCATTTCCGGGGACGAAGTTGAATATTTTCCCTGGTATTAAACAACATTGAGTCTTTAATTCTGAAGGTGCATCAGACATCAAAGCCCTCCAAGATTGCTACTATGCACTTGGCAAATCCATTGATGCGAATCCATTGGCGACTCCATTATTTCGGTTGTGGCTCCTAAGAGGCAGACACACAAGTTCCACTTCACAGCTACCTCTAGCACACCTGAGGCTCCCTAAAAAGAGCCACATTGTAGAGATTCAGTTTTATATGGTGAAATGAAGCTAGACACATTGTTCTGACTCATTATGTTTCACCATGGCGACTCCACTTTGCAAAATCTGTTGGTGACTCCACTGAGGGAGACAAATCAAAGGGCTATGGAGGCTATCCTGGCCAAGTGGTTTTCCCCCTTTGATTTATCATCCATAGCTAGTTATCCCCATCCATTGTCACCTATAAATGAATGGGATGACTATCTTCTAAGGTTCAAAGGCAGCGATCATGATCATCCTGGTGAGCATCTGTTTAATTTTCATATATGCATGCTTGAGCACAACTTTTTTCACCAGAATGTCTTGATGAATATGTTTAGGTTCTCATTGGAGGGAGATGTCCGTTAGTGGTTTTACTCCCTACCCCCTGCTATAATTTCCTCCCTGGAGAAATTTCACGCAACTTTCAATGCTCACTATCAGAAGTTTTATCCCTCTGAGTTAATTTTTCCTAGTTGTTGTGAGGGATACAACGATTTCAATCAAGATATAGTTGATTCATAAGAAGGTTGTGAGGATTATGGAGATGACTTGGATGATATATCATTTCGTTCTCTTCCCTATTCATCTGCATCGGACGAAAGCAGTGTCTGCTTCCCCGGTGAGGAAAGTACAGAGAATGAGCTTGTTATGGAAACTGATTTTCTTTTCAACCCTTTCCCTCAAAATCTTGGATATGAGAAGCCTATTTTTGACTCATATGACGATGTAGAGGATATTCCTATCCCTGAAGCAGATGTTTTGGGTAGCATGGTTTATGATGAAGAAGTTATTTCAAACACTGACCAGGAGCAACCCATGTTTGATGAATATCCCAGTGAAGAAGAGGAGGGGCTAGATATGTAGCAATTCTCAACCCTAGTAATCATAAATGAGCAGTTGGATAAGGAGAAAGAACCAACCATTGTTATACATGAGGATATTTCTTTCCATCAGCTAGCAGATGTGATCGGAGTAGACCAAGGAAAAGTGGATCGGCGGCCTGCATCAAATTTTCACTCATCCATGCTTGCCATAGACGTTCGGCCATAAGGGAAAATCTGTGAAATAGAGAAAACTTACTATTGCCATCCCAGTAAGTTTTGTCACCTTTTTTATGACCCCATAAGGGAGTACATGGAGTTGCATTTTTTCCTTGTATTAAAGCCTCTCAGCATTATTTTATCTTATGCACTAGGAGGAACATTGAACACTATTACCAAGATGTTGTCATCATTCCATTATCCCTTGATCGGTGATAGAATAAATACGTCTTCAGTTAGGAGGTTGTTTGAATGGCTGTGGTGGAAGTATGCTTTCACCTAGCTCTTTGTAAATATTAGTTAGCTTAGTTTTTGTACATAAATAATCTTCCTCCGGAGCATGTGTGTTTTCTTCCTGTTCTGTAAACAGAGTAGTTTAGATTTTCAGTAGGTTATTTTCGGCATAATATCTCAGAGCATGACTCCACAACCCAAAACTAAGGCACTGGAGCTGCAAAAAGAGTTCTCGGCAGCCCGCAGGGAGCATGTCGTCCCCCATGGAGCCTAATGTTATCACCAATTCTTGTAAGGGGGGAGTTTCTCTCCGGATTCGGGCCCTTGGTGTAAAATGCATGAAATGGGTTTTAAAACCCATCAAATGAAGTTATCCAAGGTCGCAGCCATAAGCACCCAAAACACAATACTCAGAAAAATATTGTTTCGGACTTCGAAGAAAGAGAGTGTGGAAAGACTATTTCAATGGCATGGATGTATCATCGGATAAGATCGACAGTCATCGGGAAAATGGAAACATGGAGTTTCCTAGTGTTTAATGTCAAAACTTGTTCTTGGTGGTCAGAAGTCATGAAAGAATTAGAGTCGTTGATCTTGGGGGCCAGGTGGCAGCCATCCATGGTTTTGCGGTTTAGGAACCAGGAGAATGGAGAAGAGATGCATCATGAATCCTCGGTGCCAGGAGCCCTGAAAAGATCGGGATCGTCGATCAAAGAGACGATATGGGTCATCTGATCCTGCAGGGACAGGTGTCAGCTAGTCGGAATTTTGGGGTCGGCATTTCAAGAGACAAGGGGTCTATCCTCCATTGCATTTGGAAACCTCGAAATGTGAAATGTTAATCCCCCAGGGGGTTGGGCGCACATTCCTGGCACCCAGTCACATCAAGCAGTCCCAAGAATGGTCCTAGCGCCTGTATTCCCAGAATCACATGAACCCAAGGGGACGTGTGGCGCTTATTTGAGCCTTTCGTGGATCTGGTGTCGGAGTTTTCGAGAGAAAAGGAACGAGAGCTCCCGGTGGGAGAATCCCCGAAATACATTGAGGTTCAGGACCACGGTCATAGCCCAGGGTTCTATAGAAGGGCAAGGCCTAAAGAAGGAGGTGTTTTCCCTAAGAAGTGACCCCTTTGGAAAGAAAATGACAAGAAGCGAGTTCAATACCCACTTATCCAAAGGTTCGGAATGAGGTGGTTTTTCAGTGCGGGCCCCTCACTAACGTGGTGCCCTCTCATGCTGTCAGGTCCCCCCCATGCCAAATCCACTTCCTTCTCTATTTACCGCTCTCACCCCCTTCTGACAAGTGTCGTCCACCCAACCCCCATCTCCTTCCCCTTTTCTCGCTCCCACCTGTCACCTCCTGCCAGGTGTTCCTCCCCGCATTCTTCCCTCGGTTTCCACTTCCCCCACTTCATATTCCTTTTCCCTTTTTTCCCTCTCATCCTCCAACTCGTCCTTCCCCTCCTCCAGGCCCGTCACATTTTGGCCACCTTGTCACCTTCCCGTGACACATCACCTTGTCGTCTGATGTCCCAGGTGTCTTGTCCCCTTTTCTTTCAGCCCTTGAGCCTCTCGACACCTGTCTCACTTCATCTCACTCATCTCCCTATGTCCTCCACCTCTAACCTATCCCATTCCAGTGCGCACACCTTCTGCCACCCACAATAGCCTTGTCACCCTCCACCTATTTCCTTTGTTTTCATGAGCGCCCCCACATCTCACTTCACAGTGTTGGCACCTTCACCCTCCTCGTCAGATCCTCATCCATGTCTACCATCTGGGTCTCCCCGCAACATTCCAACGAAGCAACAGATATCCAAAGATGGATATCCATGTCTTACAAATGCAGGTTTGACTCGGGCCTCTGTGATCCCAAGGAAACAATTATTGAAGTAGTTAGTGGTGGGTGGACATCATTTCCACCATAAATGGAAAGCCCAGGAAAGGATTGTTAGCTGGTCAATTTTCTCGCAGGCTTGTTCTGAAACACGACTGTGTATGCCAGAGTTCATGTCTAACCAAAGGTTGCATGCTCAGTCTGTCAGGAAGCATGCAGACGTAAAGATTTCAATGCCATGGCTCAAACCTGCTGCTGGTTTTTGCTCTGAGTATCTGTAGGCATTTTTTCCATTTTTGAATGGAAGGGGGGGATGGTGAAGAAGATCTCCCATTATTGTAATGTTTTGATACCAGAGCTATGCTTGGTTATGTATTTTGATTTGAGACTATCAGTTAATGAAAGCCATCTTTCCTTTCCACTTCTCTGTAATCCTGTGTCAAAACACTATGAATTGGAGGATCCAGTCGAGGATCGTGATAACTCTATGATGGCCTTATCATAATGGTATCATGATCAGTTTTTACTCAGTTTCTTGTGTTACCTTCTTCCTCTCACACTGAAATATCTTGGAATTGGAGGATCCAGTCAAGCTGTTACAGCACTGTTGTAACTGTGTCACATAGGCATATTTTCAATGTCTTGTTGTTTTTTCCCCAAGTTGCTGGAAGGCCTGATGCCTACAACAGTCTAGTTCATTTTTCTCACTAAGTCTTCCCTCTGCTCTCCTTTTAAACTCAATCCACTAGCTTAATTTAACATGGCCCTCACTTCCCTATACATTTCTTGTCTGGTTCTATGTTGTAACATCATTCTAGTGCTGAGTTTTGTCCATTAGACCACCCTTAAAAAACCATCATGTGACATACAAATTGATGGGTATCAGGCTTACCTCTGCTGCAATCTAGAGGTGACTTATGGTGCTAACAGTGCCAACTCAGAATAATAAATCATATCTTCCACCCAAGAAAGGTCCAAACAAAGAGGTGAAAGAAGTGAACAGACAAGTAACTTATTTTATTATAGAGCATGAGTTAATAAAAATCAAGATTCTTGTACCTTTGAAATATTTAATGAAAAATGAACCTTTTAAAAGGTCTATCATGAAGGATTTGTAGCCATGTGCTTTTGCTACATCATCTGATGTGATAAACCTAGAAGATGAGAATCATGCTATCGTGGTTGGCCCACATATTGAATATGGGTCTGATGCTTCCCCACCTTTTTACATATCCTTGAATTTCCATGACAAAATTCTGCACAACTGCCTTATGGAATCTGGATCCTCACACAATGTCATGCTTAAGGTTGTCATGGATGAGCTAGGGATAGAAATCAACAAGCCATACTAGGACCTTTACTTATTTGATTCTAAAAAGGTTAAATGTTTGGGATCAATTAAATATCTGTTCTTTTCTCTATCTCAGTTGCCCATGAAAAGTGTTGTTATGGATATTTTTGTAGCTGATATACCTCCCAAGTTTGGCATGCTTTTATCCAAGTCTTGGGCCAAGATAGTGGGAGGATATCTGTAGATGGATCTTACATATGCAAACATCATTGTTTTTTAAGGAGAACATAAAATATTTTACAGAGAAGTCAGATTGTCTTACATTGTGAGTGATCATCAGAATCCAGGTAATGATCCTATCTATGTTGTAGAAGATGAAATTGGGTCATCTATTTTTCATATCAGTGATGATGCTGCAGAATTATCAGTTAGCAAATGAAGCAACCAGCAAGAGATAGGCCAAGCAAATGAAATTTGGAATATGTATTTTGATGGTTTGTCTTCAAAGGAGGGCTCTGGTGTTGGCACGGTCCTTATTTCCCCTTCAAAGGAAGTGGTTTCACTCTCATACAAGTTAGAATTTGAAACAACCAACAACATGGCAGAGTCTAAAGCCTTAGTGTTGGGGTTTAGAGCTGCAAAAGATATGTCCATTGACAAATTGGAAGTCTTCAGTGATTCTGAATTGGTTTTCAATTAGTTAAAGTACATTTATCAAACAAAACAACTGAGGATGAGGAAATACATGAATGAGGTATGGTACATAGTTGACAATTTCTTTCTCGCTTTCAATATTTCTTTTGTCCCTAGAGATGCCAATAAAAGGGAAGACTCTTTAGCTCTATCTTCTAGTACTTTTGTGCCTCCCATTGGTCCAAATATTAAATGTGAGGTGGAGGTTAGGCACAAAACAACCATACCAGACAATGTCAAACACTGGCAGGTTTTCAGTGACTATCTAGATTTCAAGAGATTTTTGCAAACCAATGATGAATTTTTAAATATCTCTATTGACCAAGAAAATGAAAATGATGAAACAGAAAATCAGCATGCACCCCCTTTTCTGAATAAGGTGGATCACAACATTGTGGAACTGAAAACAAATAATATTCCAAAGGGCTTAGTCCCACTGGAGAGACTTTTTGACAACAATGATGTCTCCAAGAAAGTTGCAACTAAAACTCAAGAACAGAAGGTTGTATACTGTAATATTGGGACAGCTGTAGATGCCAATATCATCAAGATATCCAAAGCACTGCCAAATAAGCAGAGACACAAGTATTTCAACCTTATGAAAAAATTTGATGATATTTTTGCATGGTCTTATGAAGACTTGGAAACCTTTGATACTCAAATCATTCAGCATAAAATTCCTTTGAAAGAGGGCCCTAAGCCATTTAGGTAGAAAATTAGATAGTATAACCCTCTGTTGATCTCTATTATTGAAAAGGAATTGAAAAGGATGCTTGATGCCAAGATTATTGTTCCTTTGAGATATTCAAATTGGGTGGTCAACTTGGTGTCGGTCAGGAAAAAGAGTGGTGAAATATGGTTATGTGTGGAATTCAAAAACCTGAACAGCTATTTGTTGAATGACAACTATCCATTGCCCAATATGGATCACATTTTGCAAAGGGTGGTAGGTTCCCATGGGATTTCCATGATGGATGGTTATTCTGGGTATAATTAGATAGCAGTGCTCAAAGAAGACAAAGAAAAAACCGCGTTCACTACCCCATGGGGCACCTTCATGTATGACAAAATTCCCTTTGGGTTGATGAATGCAAGGTCCACCTTTTAAAGGGCCATGGACATTGCATTTGTGGGTGAAAAGGACAAGTTCATGGTGATATACCTTGATGACATCACCATATTTTTTTAAATATGATGATGAACATATCCAACACCTGAAGAAAATATTTCAAAAATGTAGAAGGTATAGAATCTGATTGAATCCAAAAAAATCCCATTTTGCTATGTTAGAAGGAAAGCTCCTAGGTCACATTATATATGCAAGAGGGATAAAGATAGACCCAAAAAGAGTAGATGTTATTTAGAAAATTGACATCCCCATAAATAAGAAGGCCATGCAATATTTCATGGGAAAAATAAATTTCTTGAGGTGATTTGTACCAAATTTTGATGAGATCATTAGGCCCATTACAAACATGTTGAGAAAGGATGATGACATTAAGTGGACATAGGAAGCAATTACATACTTTCGAAGGATAAAGAATGCTCTAATTGAAGCCCTTGTTCTAATTAGTCCAGATTATTCCAAACAATTCCTAATTTTATATTTTTCCTCTGAGGAGACCATTGTTGTTGCACTATTGCAAAAGAATGAAGAAGGGTATAAAAACACCATTTCCTTTTTCAGAAAAACACTCAGGGATGTAGAATTGAAATAAGACATCATGGAAAAGCAGTCTTATGATGTAGTGAAGGCCTTCAAATCCTCCATGGTTTATGTTTTGCAGTCTAAGATAACTGCTTATGTCCCTAGCAACAATATAAAGGAGATCTATGTCCATCCAGATAGTGATGGGAAGAAAGGAAAATGGATAGTCAAATTTCTAGAATATGATCTGAACATGAATCCCACTAAACTGGTGAAGGGACAGGGCCTTGCAAAATTGCTATCTGATTTGAATTGCAAAGCACTTGAATTGTACCATCTCTTCAACCAATCAGACACTCCACTGATATAGGCTTAAAAGAAGACATTGCAGGTATTGGATAAATATTCACTTTCATCCTGGTATAAAGACATCATTTATTTTTTTACAACACCTAGAATGCCCAGGAGAGTTGGATAAATCCAAAACCATATCTCTTAAATTAAAGGCTGTAAAATACTACATTTTAAATCATAATTTATATTGAAAAGACCCTACTGGTATTTTGTTGAAGTGTGTGGATGAATATGAGTCAAAACATGTTATAATTGATATACATAAAGGATTTTTTGGAGGGTACTACCACTAGAAATCCACAACCCTCAAATTTATAAGGGTTGGATACTACTGGCCCACAACATTTCCTGATGTATTTTCCATGGTCAAAACATGTGAAGAGTGTCACAAATGTGTTGGAAAGAAGAAATCGCTCTCGATGCCCCCGAAAGCCAATTATTGCAAACAACCCATTTCAACAATGCGTCCTATATTTCATCAATGAGATAAGCCCACCCTCCAGTGGACAACACAAGTGGATCCTTACTTCCACTGATTACTTTACAAAATGGATCGAGGTTATTCCTTCCAGGAATGCCACTGAAAAATTAATCATGAACTTCCTAGACACAAACAACTTTTCCGGGTTTGGATGCCCCAGGAAACTAGTAAGAGACAATGCTCAGGAATTCAAGTCCAAGGCCATGATTGATTTATGTGGGAATTACAACATTATCGTGACACATTATACACCATATTACCCAAGGGGGAATGGGTTGGTAGAGTCATCAATTAAAACCCTCATCGGAATTATTAAAAAATTGTTGGCTGAAAAGAAAAAAATCATGGGATTCCAAGCTGAAGTATGCCTTATGGGATGATAGGATCAGCACCAAAAAGTCACTGGGTACCTCTCCATTTAATCTATCCTATGGGGTGGATGTTGTTTTTCCAACCCAACTTGGTCTACCAATTGAACTTTTTGCAGGAAGAAGTGGAGGAGCCTAATGATATTCAAAGGAGGATTTTTCAGATTATTGAAGTTCAACAAAGAAGAGAAATATTAAATGAGAAAATCGAGGCTTACCAGAGAAAGATCAAGGAATGCTTTGACAAGAAAACCAAAAAATATACTTTTCAAGCAGGTAACCTAGTTCTAAGATGGGATGTCAGGAGGGAGGAGAAGCCAAAACATGGTAAGTTTGATAACCTTTGTTTTGGCCCCTTTAAAGTAGCCAAGGTTGTGAATAATAATGCCTTTGTATTGTAAAATTTGGATGACACTGAGATCTTTGGAGGCCCAGTCAATGGGCACTTCCTGAAGCATTATTTTCCCTAATGAACCATAAGATGGTTCATTTTGTACATATTTTCTTTAGTTTTCAGTATGATTTGGTAGTTTAGTATGAACAAAAGACTTCATATCCCAATAAAGGCACTAGGGTATAGTTTTATATTTGGTTTTCAGTTGAAATAAGACAAATGTCAAGGATGGTAAAGGGAATAAAGTGGTTGGTGGTAGAAATAAAGAAATAAGGCACACGGGTTTGATGTTATTAGAACCTCATAGGGAAGTGCTACCACCAGTTGGAGCCCATGTTAGATCTTAGGCCTGCACCTCTCCCTTCTACTCATGAAACCAACCTATTCATCTATCAACCTAGCTCTTAGTTATTCTTTCTTCTTCACTATGTGTTAATTCATTTTATTTTATGTCTTCCCCTTCTTTTCTTAATGTTAGTTGTTTTTCTTTTTATAAGGTTGAGTTAGGTCTTGATTTGAGTTTGGAAAATTCCTATCACCATGTTTAATATCATTGATGGATCACAAAAGATTTAACAAAGGCCTACAGGTGTAAATATGTTGATTTCAAGAATGCCACCATTCTTGCAATCACGAGACAGACTCTGTTTTAAAGTGTTTTCATGGTTTAAAAACATTTCAAAGTTTCAATAAAGTGAATTGGCATCTAAATTGCACTCATGTGTTCCTATTACCCTCGAAATAGTGTGCAGTGTTTCCCTGTGCAATTTTCATTGCAGATATTGAGAGAACCCTAAGTGGTGCATGGTCTAAACCACCATTGTCAATGGATGGAATCTAGGGCACGATGATACCACCATGAGAACACTCGCAACTTCAGAGTGAATATCCAACAGGATTCGAGTTGTTCGAAGCCATACCAGATATCATGGATATATTCATCTGGGGTGAGTCGTATGATTTCATCTATTCTTTCAATGGAAACCATACAAAATTGGTCTAATTTTTGCATAGAACTTTGATGGATTCCAGACATAGGTTGGGGATGTAATCATCTACATAACAGAGCATTTAATTGTTGGATCATGTGCTCTCCCTATCCGTAGTGAGAGGTGGTTCAAGAAATGGAAATTATCAGTTGAGATGTGCAACCAATTCCTGGTATCAGATCATCACATCCCAGACTGGATCCAAGGCATCTTGATTGAATGTCTAAGAGAGGAATGGAGAGGCATCATATCAAAAATTCAGAGGTACATCAATGGAGAGGGTAGGTTTTCAATTATCCATTGTTATCATCTCATATTTCTCATTCATCTAAATGATAACAAGGAGATGAATATCCCATTCTACCTTTTCAAAATCCTAACCAAGATGTCCAACCGAGTCCATAACTATCCACAAACTGCTCACAAAATCCTCTACCATCAAAGATTTATAAAAATAATAGTTCTTTATGATCTCAGTGAATTGGGAATATATTGGGCATAAATTCTAGTATCTCTAGGGTTACATGATGAAGAGCCAAACTCACAACAACCATCATAATAAGAAATGGAAGTTCCCCAGGAAGCTAGGGTTTTCACCGAGCCTGGAAGTTCATCAAAAACCATCCAGCATTCCAAAGAAAAAACCCTACCTGTAAAAAGAACGACCAGATATTTCAAACAAAGATCCATCACTCCAGAAAAAGAGGAAATACCTCAAAGGCAATTGAAGTCATCCATAGTGAAATAGAGGGCCAGGGAAGATGTTAAATTATATGTCAGAAAGGGTAAAAAATAGGTTTTTCCAGTAGTCTTACCATCTCTTGATCATCTTGAGTTAGAACCTGTGCCCACTGGTATGCAGGAAAAAACAATTCCTAAACTGAAAGAAAGCATACAATAGAAGAATAAGCAGGTTATTCTTGAAGAGGCTATAGTTGAATTTGTGCCATCTGACACACAGATTGAGGAGCCTCCTAAGTAAAAACAGGGAAGAAATAAAAAAGGGGAAACATGTCTGAGGGATGCCATGTAAGCCAAATCATAAGACTAGGTTGACCAACTAGTTGAGGCTAAATTTCAAATCCTTTTTCAATCCATCCCTGAAGGAGCATAAATTGATCATCATAGAAGACCAAGACATTGATGAAGAGTCCTCTAGGTTTACCAACATGGAGGAAATGGCCATCCACGCTTTGAAATAAATTCCAATACGAAAGACCAAAAAGAAGCGCAATAAGGGATAGAGATCAGGTATTAAACCAATTGATTTGGAAATAGAGTACACCACAGATCTAGACCCAGAGAAAGATTTAGAAGAGACTGGTCCAGAAATAGAGCATGTCCCAGAGAAAGTTTTAGAAGAGACCAAACCAAAGGAATAGGGGGAATGCTAAGGGTATATGAGCCTGTGAAAGACAACATTAGAGACAAACCTGAGAAGAAGCCAATGTATGAGATGAGACTTAGGAAAGATGAGCTCTCCATTGATCTCAACAGGCTTGTTGTTGATGAAGAGTATGAACTTAAAGATGAGAACATACATAGATCAAGCCTAAAGTTGAAGGTAACAAGGAGATGGAGGACAGTAAGCAACAGGTGAAAACCCTCAATCAAAAAAATGACAGTATGAAGCAACAAATTCAAGAGTTGCAACAAAAATATCAAACTCTTGAGATGCAACATTCAAAACTAAAAAGAAAGTACCATAAGTTGCAGAAAAAACATCAAAAGACCTGCATGTTCCTAAAGGAAATCATCTAAGTCTATTGATGTCAACAAGTAGGAAAATCTGAAGCCTGTGCAAGTTTTTCTCCAGTGTTGAAGTCCTTTCTCCAAGTAGTGGCATACATGTATATCCATGCAAGGTCAATAACAAGTTCCATCTTTTGAAGAGTTTTGTGATGCCACTCCTACACTTTTGTTATCAGTAGTGACTCTAGTTTCAGTTACATAATCTTTTGTTTTGGTTCAAGATACCACAACCAGTTGTAATGTAATATATTTTTGATAAAAAAAATGCTTTGTTAGGTCGGGGTTGTAGGCCTAGAAAAGGGGATTTATCCCTACAAATTAGCTCTTAAACTCTACTTCACTCAATGTAAATAAGTGTTCTTGAAAAGTAATCATATCTTAATGATGGAGTTTAAGATCTACAGATCTGAATGTAATGAAGAGCTTAGCTATAGAATTTAGGATCTGAGATAGGCATTCGAATCCCTTGAGTGGATAAATAGAAGAATATGGGAATGTAAAGAGGTTCATATTTTTGGGTGTATCAAGATATCATGATATAGAGTCTTAGGCTTATGAAGTGTAAGATATGCAAAGTTGTCTACTTAGTGAATATAATTTATAATGAACAGACTTTATTTCTCAATCTTGCTTGTCTTTTCTTTTTATTTGGATGCATGTTGAATGTTTTGCAAAGAAAATATTCTTTCTCTTTCAGCTAATGTGCTTACAACATGTTGAGAAATGTATTCCAGGTATTGTTTTAGGTTTAATGCAACGTGTTAGATCTAAAATTTCTAGCTGCAAGTGACAAATCATATGTTTGTTAGTGTTTTTGTTATACTTTTATATATTTTATCTGCTACACCAGAATGCATGCCAATGGCTAAGGGAAACATTGTAGTGATTGTTGGTTGTGGAGCCTGATTATCTTCCTGATTCATAGGTCCTTGCTTTCAGTCGTGTTTATACCCCATGAAGTATTTACACCCCATAGGTATGTACACTCTTCCACGCGGGGGAGTGCAGAGGGGGGGTACCCCCTCTGCGGGGTCCAGAGGGGCTATCCCCCCGGCTGGGGGGTCTGGGGGCAAGTGGGCCCCCAGTGGGGGTTCGGGGGCGAAGCCCCCGAAGCAAAAATTGCCTTGTAAAAGTATATTGTAATTTCATTGTAAATCTGGACCGTTCATTATAAGGTCGCAAATCTAACGGTAGAGATTATGTTAGGGTTTTTTTCCCTAGAAGGCAAC
>ML778431.1:725574-741876 GCA_009831015.1 Picea engelmannii
GTATTTACCTCTACATGTGAACCTGACGAGAATAGAAGACTCCGGGAAGCAAGAGAAACCCTAATGAATTGGCTAATAACCCTAGAAGCCTTGTCGGCTCAAGAATATAATTTATATTAGGCTATTAGCCTCCAAGAGAAGAATTCGGCCAGAAATAATAATAATATACTGAACAGACACATACCTAGAAGGAGAAGTCGGCCCCAACAAACTGGCAGAATTACTATAAATACAGGGTGCCAGTTCTCATTTGTAACATCTCAGCAGTTGCAGACAGAGCCAGTTCTGCGCAGCAGTTTCCCAGTTGGTGCTCACTGCAGTTGCAGTTGGTGCGTAGGTTTGGAGGAGGGTTGCAGGTGCAGCTGGAGCAGCAACTAGTTTCAGTATTGGTTTGGATATCTCTTGGCTAGGGTTTGGGACTATCTGATCATCTTTTGTGATGCGCTATCCTTGGGGATTGATGCGCTTCTCCTTGTTTGGCTATCTAGCCTAGGGTTTTCTTCCGGAGGAATTCTCAGTCAAGGTTAAGGTGCTCGGAGGGAGGCTTCGGCCTTTGGTTGGGTGACGAGGGTATCGTCAATGGTAAAACGAGCACACCATCTTCTATATTCTAACAAAATTAGACTACATTGTACTTCATTCCTACCTACAAGAAAATTTTCTTCATGTCTGCATACCTCTTCTTCACACCATGATGTTCATCGTAAATTTCTCTATGAGATTTCTCAAAGATAGTTCTTCAAATATATCATTCCTCGAGGATGTACATCCTCCCTTGAACCTGAAAAAATACATCTTCTTCAAGGACATACCCTTCAAACTTAGGCTCTAACTACCTCCCATTCTGAAGTATTGATTTAACCTTTAAATATCAACTATCTCCAATAATTTTTCCTAACACTCACTCCCTCAAATTGACTTGTAAAGGCACAAAGGGTAAAATTTGCGGCCTTATGCTCAAGGCATTGGCCACTACATTTCTGTTCCCTTCATGTACAAAATTATAAAATTGTACTCACTCATAAATTCACTCCATTACCTTTTCCTGGATTTTATATCCCTTTCCATGAAGAGATGCTTCAATATTTTGTGATTATTTTTTTGAACAAATATTTTTCAAACAAGATAATTCCTACAAATATTTATATCTAGCATCATGGTTTCCAACTCTAAATTAGTTGCAGCATAAATCTCTTTTTGATGCTTTAATTTCCAAGACACCTATGCTATCACTCCCCCATATTTCATTAACAAGGGATCCAAACCTTGCTTCAAGGAATCCATGCATACCATGAATTCTATATCCATATCATGAACTTGTAAGATTGGCACACATGTTAGTAGTCTCTTAATCTCAATGAATGCGACGTCGCATTCCTCAATCCACTGATACTTTATTCCCTTGTGTTGCATTGTAGTGATGGGTTTTGAAATGTTTGAGAACCCTTCCAAAAACCTTCAATAGTACCTAGATATCCCCATGAAGCTTCACACATCATGAGCGTTTTTCAGCATTGGCCAATCCATTATGGCCTTCACCTTTTTCAGGTTCACCAATATTCTTTCCCCTAAAATAATATGACCAAGATAGTGAGTCTATTTCTAAAAGAAAGAACATTTAGTAAACTTCCCATACCATTTGTGTTCTCTTAAGAATGAAAACACTAACCACAAGTGCTCTTCATTATCAAAACAAAGAACTATTTTCTCAAAATAGTCTAAGAAATCTCGATGAAATTCTAGCCATTGCATACCAATAATTATATCATAGGTCCCCACAGAAGTGGCATACACTTTTATCCTAATTATACACACCCCCAGGTCTACAAAAAACTTCTTAACACTAGGTACCACCACTATATGTAACCCATAATCCATCTCGACCAATTGAAAATCATCATTCTCATAAGCTACCAACCCACGTTTTTCTAATGCATATAGTAAAATGAAACTATGTATTGCACCGGGATCAAACAAGATTTTAACTTTAACATTGTGTATCTTACTTGAAGACTCCACCATAGTGGATTGATGTTTGATCTAACAATTATCAGCCATCGCATATATTTGGTGGTTACTACCTACCTTCGCCACCAGGGCCTTCCCTTCTATGTGCATGGCGTTGGATTGTGACTCTAGGTAGTGACACTAGTAATGAGTTTTCATGCATCCCCAACAAGCAATGTAATATATACATGTTATACTATGGACGCCTCTAAGATGACATCCTTCCCCTATAACACCTACTCCTACTAACAATTCCCCATGAACGCCTTAGACTCTCATGAGTCCTTGATGATGCCTGAGATGTTGCGCTTGATTCCATTGAAACACATATCCCTAAAACTCTAGGTGCATCTCTATTTCCATAAGGAGGTACCCTAGAATTTTCTCCATTAGAGAATGTCTAAGGGGCCTTCGCTACAAACCTCGATTACTATGGAACAGATTTAAATATTGTGCCCTCTCTTGGATCCCCTTTGGTATCCAAAATTTCTTATTCATAGCACGAATTTCCAACTACTTCAACAACTAAACATGGTTTCCACATTCATACAAGGGCCTTAATAATAGTATGAATCCCACACACAAAGTGATATGTCTGACATTAATCAGTGTCCATGTATGAGAAATACTTTACTAGTTCAATGAATCTTATCTCATATTCCTCCACTACTCCACCTCCATGAACCAAATGATGAAAGGCTCTTACTTGCTACTCTTCGTGGAATGAGAGAAATTACTTTCTTTGAAACCTCTCTTCAAATAATTCCCGTGAGACAGTATCTAAAGTGAGATGCAATTGCCTTTCAAGGTTTCCCCACCAATTGAAAGCATTATCTCGAAGCTAAAAGATGACTACTTTGGCCTTTAAGGTGGAGGCATACTCTCTTAGTGAAAATCACCTTGTCATACTCTCAAATCATGCCTCGACACACTCCCCTATTGTTGGGCCATGGAATTGTCATCCTTTTACATCATCTTTCCCTATTTTTAATCCCTTCTTTCTTACCCATAACCTCGTATTAATGTTTATTAATCTGTTTTAATGCTTATATGTGGGATTTAGAACCATGGTGTTTTCCATTGCATTTCTTTAAAATTTCATATGAATTATGGTTAAATATTAGAGAGGTAACATATTATTCATGTATCTTTGAAAAGGTGGTTTAGTTTGTGATTGTTGCAGAACCAGTTGTCACTGCTATTACTCCTACAACTGAAGATTCACAATACATCGGTTCTTTAGATTTCTTGCACGATGATTTATTGAGTCAAAATATATGTATCCTCAAAATATCTCAACAACCTAGATCATATTTTTTGAGAAATCAAGTTTTCACAATTTGTTGCAACTCCTGGTTGTTGTTACTCCAGTTTGCTACTACTCATGCGCCATCATTGTTGTTACTCTTATAACTAAATATCTACAAAGTGGGTCCTTGATATTTTTCATATAATGCATTATTAAGTCAATATAAGTCTATCATCAAAATATCTCAACAACCTAGATCGTCCTTTTTGAGAAATCAAGTTTTCATGATTTGTTGCAACTTGTCGCTACTCCCATGATGCAACTCTGAATAGTGTTGCAACTCCTGTGTTGCAACTATGAATAGTGTCGCAAATCGTCCAAGGAACTTGGAGCCTTCATAACCATGATCCAACACCATAAACCTTGAGTCCTCGAAACAGTGAGCCATGATGTCACATATTTTTCATTTATGGATTTATGCAACAATAATATTAGCCCAAGAAAATCAAAGATATGGAGATAATTTTGCAATTCCAAGACAAAATATTGATTTGAGTGGTTGACCAAAAATCTTGGAATTCTTGGGCAAAAGATCTTGGAGTTGTTTATTCTTTCCTAATTGTTAATTAATTATTATTATTAATTATTATTCTTGAAGTTAATTATTATTTGTTAATTATTAGCAAAAGATATTGGACGTTATTTATTATTTGTTAATTGTTAGCAAAAGATCTTGAAATTTATTTATTAATTTCTAATTGTTAGCAAGGATCATGGAAACTATTCATTATTTAGGAAATTATTGTAACCACTATGGATTTATTAAATTCATAAGTGGATTTATTTGGATATTTGCTATTTCTAGTTTCCATTGAATTGATGTATAAAATAGAGCACTCTTTCCATTATTGGAGGAGGACTTTTATAGCAATGTAAATTACAATGGAATAATTCAGTGAGTTTTTATTTTATAGTTTTATAATTTCCTTAGTGTGTGATTTAATTAATTCATTAAGTTTTTATTTTACATTTTTATGATTTCCTTAATGTGTGATTTAATTAATTCATTTGAATTTTCATTTTAATTATGGTTTTATAATTTTCACACCTTGTGATTTAATTAATTCATTTGATTTATTTTCTTTGCATGTTTGTAATAGATTGATTTCTTTTGATTAGATTAATTAATTTAATTAATTTATCAAATGAGTGCTAATATAGAATAAATACCAAAACTGTTATATGGAGGCAGGGCCCACTCCACTAGAGCAGAGTGTCATGTAGCTTAGATGGTTGTTTGATTTCTTGTAAATTCAAGTAGGATTTATTTTATTTAATTTTGTAACTAATTTCTTGATTCAATTTGTAGCTTAGACGGTTGTTTGATGTTTGGTAAATTCAATTAGGATTTATTTTATTTAATTCCATAACTAATTTCTTCATTCAATTTGTTCACGTAATTAGATTAATCGTGTGAGGTTGTGATTGCATATATTCATGTTGGATTTCATTCGTTTATGTGTTTGTAATAAATACATTTTAGATAGGGTTGCATTATTTTATGCGGTTGAATAATTCTTCTTAATGCAATGACTATATTTGTTGGTTTGAGTAATGAGATGGATCATCTTGGTAAGGATTAGGTTATTATTTCCAGGACTTAGTTAATTTATTTTTCAGCAAGTAGTTAATCAATTTCTTTTAGCACGTGTGATTCATTTTCAAGAAGTGTGATGTGAATTCAATTTCTACAAAAGTAATTTAGAGTTTTAATTCTATAATCAATTTACCAATACATACGAGTGGTTGAAAGCACGGAGCTAGGAGCCTACCACCACTTCTTGAGTGATTTACTTTCTTTTCAATATGCTTTCATTTTTGCAAACTGTGTTTCTATTTCTGCAACTGTGAATTTTTGTAAAACCCTGTCATAGATTGAGAATTGTCTATACTCTGACCACGAAGGTAATCATTGAAACTATGACTACAACACATGGAAAGAATAGTTTCTCATACATATACAGTGCATGACACTTCACAAGTTCCATACAAGCCCCGATTTGATAATTAAATGTACAATCTTTCTAACTATCTTCTTGAGAAATTAAAGAGGTGATTAAAAGACCCAACACCTGCACCCCCCCGCAGAAAACTCTAAGAGCCTAATTTTTTTAAGTTCCCTAGTAATGTCCTCTAGAGGAGGTTCTTTCTCTAAGTTCCTTAACCCTTTTGGGTTACCCTCCCTCAATGGTAGGGGCTCCACATCCACAACCATTGTTGGGATTCATTTAAGTGTTTCGTGTATAGCCTCAAGAGAGCACAGGATGAGAGTTATCTCAAGAAATGGTGGTGGTAGTGTCGACGTCGATAGCCCTTGTAGAAAAATTCCTTGACATCGATTTCGATGCATCTTAACCATAATGATTCTTTGATTCCTTGATTCTACATCACAACTCAAGTTTCATCTATGTGTGTGTGTGCGTGCACACACACAAACATGCATACATATATGTGTGTTTCTTTTACATTCACTCGTACTGATCATATCACTTAAGGAAAGGTGGATATAGGTCAAGGGGGTTAGATAAACAATGATGTCTTGGTCCTTCCAATTAGGTACCACATTGCCTCCTTTAGTTTGATATCTACGCTTAACACCATCTTTGGACTCTCTCTAGTGTTCGCACCCACCATTTACAATGTGTCTTTGTCTTGGATTGGTTTTCTCCATGGACTTTAGCTTTTCCTCAATTTGGTGATGGAAAGGGTCGGCTCATGGTCTCATGTGATCAATGGCCAGGTCTAGATTTTTTTTTATCGAGTATAATATATATACTTAGTAGTATACAATTCATTATACCATAACCCTTTTTTTATTCTTATTAATATTACCATTATAATTATTTATATTATTATTGTTATATATATATATTCCAGGAAAACCCGTCAAGTACTTCCCCTCATTCTAAGGATGGTACCCAAGGTAAACCTGATTCTACAAAAGCTCAAGCTTTGTCAACATGGGGCTCAATACCATTACAACTATATACTTATTAAGATCCCAACATGTCCCTTGAGAGAATTTAACCTAGGTGGAAATGATAACAATTATTCGTGCCGGTTACTTTTTCTTAGTGTTTTTTTGTTTACTTATATATTTTAGTTTTGTTTTGTTTTTATTTTTTTGGGTGTTCCTTTGTTTAACCATGTGTGTGTGTGTGTGTGTGTGAGAGAGAGAGAGAGAGAGAGAGAGAAAGAGAGAGGGCCATTTATATTTTTTCTTGTCAACCTCTTGATCCTATTTATTTCCTTCCTTAGAATTTACAGGAGAACAAGTTGGCTTTTTACAAGTGAACAAGTTCTCCCTTAATGGACATATCAGGTGTTTTGATTCTACTTTGTTTTTTCTCAAGCTTCTGTGTAGTTTCCATAGGGTTATGTACATGTTCCTTATTTGGCTTATACAATTTTTTGCCAACATTATGGAACTAAGTTTCAAATTTTGTATATGTACATTTCACTTTCAAATTTCATGCAACTTATTTAGAGTTCCTTCATATTACAATGTTTTATTTCCAATAAAATTATGTACAGGTTGAATTTTTTGTTTTTAAATCGTTCATTTGCATAGACAAAATAAGAGTTTTAAGTCTGTAATGGTAGCAATTTAGAATATCATTGTACGTGTAAGCCTTCGGTTTTCAAACTAGGCCTCTCATACCATGTTTAACACCCTTTCATTGTATAATGGTGTTACTAACTAATTAGCTAACCTATAACTAACTTATGTTTTGTTTATACGTAATTTTATGTATGAAAATATTTATATTGTACAAAATTATTTGTTTCCTTCATAACAAAATATTTTAATCCAAAATTTCATGTGCATCTTATTTAATTTCACTAGTTAAATTGAAACAACTTAATTAATGTAAACCGTTGAGAATTAGTAAATTACTTCCAACATTGTCGAATCTAGTTGTCTAGCCTTGTAGTGGTCCTAAATATGTCAAAATCCTTAATAGCTTACTGGTTTGGTCAAGTAATACTCAAACTGGGATTATTCCTCCCAACCAACTAGTAGCTTATCCAACAGGTAACTCTAGGAAACATGGGTTTCCTCTCCCTCCATGCTTGTATCTCTAACAACAACAATAATCGTCAGTACTAGTAACTCTCTAGAATCCACTAGAAATCTTTCCAAGCTCAAGATTTTCAATGTTTTTTCAAACTCTATCATCTTTGTTAATTCCCTCCTCTTCATTTCCTCTAAAATTATCCAACCCCCTTCCCTTCTTCCAAAGTTTCCCTTTATAACCATTTTTATCCACCACATTCCTAGCCCCTTAAGAAGAGTCCTAGGAAAATCAAAATATATTAAACTTTTCCCCCACCTATCCACCTTAATGAGTCCAACATAATATCAAATCAGTTAATTTAACTTTTGGGGAGATCATGAAATTCTAAGTTCTACTAAATGAAATCAATTTCCCACTAAAATGAAAAAAAAATATTTTAGTAAACTATACAAAATTCAATATGAAAGGCAATAAATCTAAATGAAGGTTAAATCATAAACATATAATTTTACCTTTTACTACACCTATTATGCATCAACCATTAATAATATTATTTTAATAGCTAATATTATATTTCGAAATGATACTAGTGTATGCACACAAGGTATGTATGCATAGCTAGTACATACATTGCTTGTGTGTACAAATAATAACAATCATCACCTCTAATGCATAGTTCCTATGTGCTCTCATCCAAGCATTCAAGACAATAACCCTTTAAATACAACATCCAAAAATCTTACTAACTAAGTCAAAATAATCTAATATGAATTGAACATTACATCAAGTCCATCATAAATGAATTAAAAAAACATTTAAACACACAAAAAAGAACTAAGTATGGAACTAAGTTCACATTTCTAATTCCCAACAACGTTCTTGGCTACTCTAAATCACCCTTCTCTCATAACCCACTTTCATCTTCCACGTCCTATATTTTCCTCAGTTGGAATATGTTGGAGCATGAACTACATTAACCTAACCCTAGATAAAACCCATAAGTGGTAGTGTAAACTATATCGACCAAGCTTCCCCCACATGCAACTGGTAGCCACTATCACACATCTAGGGGAGTGTGACTTAACATAGTCCTCCCACGACTCTAGGTTTTGGAGGATAAATTATGGGAATACCTCCACACCTTCTAGTAGAACTAGGGTCAATGCCCTGTCAGTTCCATATTGAACTGTTGTTGTGATTGTAGACCTACGTCATTGAATGACTAGTTAGGGCAACTAGGCTTCCTATAAAACATGCACTTGCCCACATATCATAACAATCTATTGAACCAATATTCAAATAACAAGTTAATGCTTCATAGATACCATTTCTCCTTCTGTCATGATTGTATCAAGTAGCCCATTTTACCTATATGTTAGTTCACCAAAACACAAGATCATGCATAACCATTTAAGTATCTATATATTATTGTCATGTTTCTTATCAACAAACAATGTAAACAAGCTAGTTTATTTATCATATGTATAGTACCTATTGATTCATTTCAACATATAATTTAAATCGGTATTCATGTCCCACAATCTTCTATTTAAATTTTCATATTGGAAGTAAATCACATAACAATCATAATTAATAACGTAAACAATAAAATATACATAACTTCCACAGATAAGTAGGTTCACATGTCCATAAAATATAGTTATGTATTTCTAACAAGAGTTCAACGGATAATAAGCAAAGAAACACAAATCGGTCATAATATATTTCAATTGTTGAAGTTAAAATGGGACGTTACATACCACAAGGGAAACGTCATCAAATCACCAACAAAATGTAGAAAAGGTAAAAACCTATTTGGCTACTACAAGCTAAACAACAAGTGCAAGTTAATCACCAACAAAACACAAAGCTAAATGGAAAACTTAGAACACCAAAGCAACGAAAAAACCAACCCTAGAGCATCCACCATAACACAACCAAACCATAGGTCAAATAATCACTAGAACACTCTCACTAGGACTTGAAACACCAAACCCAAACTTGATCCACCCCCAAACTCCAATGCCCTACACAACATTGCATAGGAATGTTGCAAAAAAATGAATGTAGAACCATGAATACATCGCATAATAGTAAATGAACAATAACCTCAACCAATTGCCATGTTTTTGGCATACATTCCACAACTTATAGATAGCCAAACCACCAACCAATCATAACGGGGCCAAAAAAAATTCTCTACTACACACCATTCCAACTGAAAGACAAATAATCATTGCTACTTGATTACCACCAGAACACCCAAGCAAAAGAAAAACTAACCTCTGAATGTTCACCACACAATAAATGAACCACAAGGTAAACAACCACCAAAAGAGTGAGAGCACCCTGCATAGAAACCTTTTTGGTATTGCAAGCCAAATGAAACACAAACCAAACAACCATTGAAACCCAATTACCAATAAAACACGGGGACAAACACAAAACCTAGAACACTATAGAAACAAAAAAGCTACTCCAACCACAAGTGAACAAGCAATGCAACCCAATTACCACCACAACACAAAGCCAATCGAAAAACCCAAAACACTAAGGTAGCAGAAAAACCAACCCCAAAAAGTCCACCATAAGGAAAATGAACCACAAGTCAAACAATCACTAAAAAAAGTGAGAATGAGTTGCAACCACCCAAAAACCCTTTTGGATATTACAAGCCAAACCAACCACAAGCTAAACAACTAAGGAAACTCAAAGCAAAACATGAAACCAAATAAAAAACCCAAAACATCAAAGTAGTAGAAAAACCAACTCCATAACATCCACCACATGGCAAACAAACCACAAGATGAATAATCACTAAAACAATCAGAGCACAAAACACCAAACACAAAAGAACCACCCCAAACTCAAATGTCCTCTAAAATGTTATAGAGAAATGAATTTAATCTACGCTACACACTACAAAATGGTAGATACAAACTTACCTCAACGAATCATCCCTTGAACCAAAACCAACCAAAGCAATGAGCGTAGCTATCCCCAACACACCAAAGCAATGAACGTACCTATCCCAATACACCAAAGCAATGAACGTAGTATATTCACTGAGAAAAATGAACACCTCGGGATACAATCCATGAAGTAAACATCACCTTAACAACAACTAATGAGACTCCATGGATTTATTCAAAGGCATTATTAAGTGTGGAATTAACCAAGGCACGTATGTTCTACTTTTTTCCATATCGACCAAAATGAATGGTTTTAAATATCCATCCCGAATCCCGATTGCCCCAATTGACCAACAAATCCAGCAGAAAGAAGGTTGAAAATTGAACCTCAATGCAACTGTTTAATAATTTTCTATCACTACCATGCGACTTCGACAAGCCCGCTGCCAATTAGGCATAGTTCCCCATGAGGAAACCTAAATTTAGGCACTGCAATCCGCATCCAAATGCCTTATTGTCCGCGTTATTAGTGGATTGATACGGAATATGTTGCCTGTTACCTACACCAGGAAATTAATGTAGGCATGTGCACAGACATTGAAGTCAGCACAGACACGCCCCTAGATGTGTTATCGGATTCCCATAATCATTTTAAAACTGCAAAATCCACTGAGAACTGTCGCCGGTGCCGCAACGGCGGGGAAGGGCAAGTGCAGTCCAGATTGCTAATACAATCACCTGGAGCAACTCCACCCAGCCCCATATTACATATTTATTTTCCCCTCTTCTCCCTGCAACAGCACCTGCAATTTTTGCTTCCATGGCCCTCGACGATTCTCCCAAAGCCAAATACTGCGAGTCCCACGGGACGAAGAGGCTCATGACGAAATTACAGATTGTCTTGCTTGTTCTGTGCACCAATGTGCTCTCAGTTTTTTTCTTCTCACGCCCCTTCAATTGGATGTCCATGCAAAATCATGAATCAGCAAATTCCATCGACAATTTTGTCCCGTTTCATTTACGCCCCCCGGTTCCTTCCAATGAATTTCTCATCTCCGAGCTCAACCAGACACAGAAAGAGCTTCTCAATGTCGAGGCCGAACTCAAATCTTCGAAAAAAGTCTCTGAAAATCTCATGGCCCAAATCTCTGAACTCATCCAGTTCTTGAAATCTACATCGGAGGAGCAGAAGAGTACTGGCATTGTCGACAACACAGACGATCCGTGGCTTCAATGGGCAGGACCCAACAGAGCTTCCATGCCTGAGGAGCTCCAGGGCTTCGTCTCCGGCAAAATGCTCCCGCTTGGCTACAATTCCAACTTCGGCTCCGACACCATCTATCCTCCCATTGGCCATGCCTGTGCTATCGTCAAGGACGACCTGAACAAATACATGGATTACAAGCCCGGCCACCGCTGCCCGGACGATGAAATCCTCGCTCAGCAGCTTATGCTCAGAGGTTGCGAGCCTCTTCCTCGCCGGCGCTGTTATCCCACAACTTCTCCAAACTACGTAGAGCCGTTTCCCTTTCCTGAGAGCACCTGGAAGACCCCGCCTGATTCCAGCGTGGTCTGGAGCGCCTACACATGCAAAAACTATGCCTGTTTGATTGACAGGAAAAACCACGAAGGTTCCGATGACTGCAAAGACTGCTTCGATCTGGAAGGCCGAGAGAAAACCAGGTGGATAAACAGCTATGGCTCCAATATGGATTACTCCATCGACGAGGTCTTGGATATGAAGAAGAACACTATTCGTATTGGGCTGGATATCGGAGGCGGAAGTGGAACGTTCGCCGTGAGAATGAGGGAGCGGAATGTGACGATTGTTACGACTTCCATGAATTTCAATGCGCCATTCAATAGCTTCATTGCTTCCAGAGGGGTTATACCCATGTATATCACAGTTACCCAGAGGCTTCCATTCTTTGATAATACCTTGGATATTGTTCATTCCATGCATGTTTTGAGCAACTGGATTCCGACGGAGCTGCTGGAGTTTATATTGTATGATATCAACAGGATTCTTAGGCCCGGAGGCCTGTTTTGGCTGGACCATTTCTTCTGCATCGAGGATGAGCTGAAAACCTATGTGCCATTGATCGAGAATCTCGGCTTCAATAAGCTGAAATGGGCCGTTGCACCTAAGTTGGATAGAGGGGCTGAACGAAAAGAAATGTATATCTCTGCTCTCTTGGAGAAGCCTCTCGACAGAACTTAGACTGCAAAATGCAATAGAGAAATTATTGAATAATTCTGTAACAGTTCTGTTTTTCGAAGCTTCAACGATTAGCTGCATCAATTCTATATTTGTCATTATCTGATGCGATAGTTTGAGCTAATCGAAGTAGGTGAGTGTTTTAAATTTTATGTACAAGGTTTTACGATGCGTCGCTCCATACCTTTAAAAATGTTAAATCATTAACTACATCACATTTTTATGATGAGTAATTTGCATGAATCCTTATTTGTAATTAGTTACAGGCAGCCGATTCAGTTACATGATACTTGCTGGGAAACCCTGGTTTTCAGTTTGATTTTTTTTGGACTTTGGTTTTCAGTTTGATTTTTGGATCAATTTTTATTTCAGATTGTGAGAGATTAAGAATGTATAATTAGATTAGATTTTTCAGAGTGATGAATTTATTTATACTTTCAAAAATACAATTTAAAAAAATAATAATAATAATAATAATAATTTCAGTAAAAACTGTTTTACAACATTCCAATAAAAAATTAAAAAACCTCATCTAAATCATAATTCTTTTTCGATAATTTCATTAATAAGGTAGTCTAATCCATTTCATTGCAGTGAATGGCGAATCTGGAATGCTGCTTAATTTCGCCCCTGTTTGATTTGTATAAATGAGAACCCGTATTTTAACACTGTTTGATTTGTATTTCTATGTAAATTAGACCCCGTAGTCCACATAATACATTAAATATTCCCCATAACGAGTTTGTGCAAATTGTATATTCATATTAGGCATAGAGCAAAGCATTGTACAAGAGAAAATATTTATTAATTGGCAAATGCAAAGGGTTTGTCCAAAGTTGTAGCTGTTTCATTAATGTCTCTTCTTTGGGATGGATGTAGTAGCTGTTTTATTAATGTCACTTCTTTGGGATGGATGTAGGTAATTGGTTTGGGATGTAGTAGCTGTTTTATTAATGTATCATTTTTGGGATGGATGTAGGTAATTAGTTTGGGATGGATGTAGGGACTATAGTAATTGGTTTGGGTTATAGGGATTATAGTAATTAATTTAATGGTTTTATGTTAGTTGTGCAAGTAAATTTATAACATCTTCATTTTTAATCTTAGATTTAGCAATATATAATGGAAATATAATAAATATATAATGGAAATATAATATATGGCCACGGGTTGGATGATGTAAAATAAATGTACCGTTGGTTGCATATGGATATGGATAGAGTAATGTGGGCTAAGATTCCAAAAGATAGGGGAAGATCTAAGAGAATGTCTAAGAGAGGGGTCTAAGGGGGAAGCATTCATGTGTAATCTCAATCCACTTTCTAAAATTATCATTGTTTATAAACCTTTTAATTTCCTCTTGAGTGTATCAAAGCCCCAATCATTAAATTCATGTAAGAGGGTCAGTGTGAAAAGTCACTTTACATAGTTATTGAGAGCATGGACTGGGTAAAAGCAAGCATGATGGAAGTGTGAGAGTCAAATAAATCATTTTGGGGAAGAGTGGGAGTTAATAAAGCATGGGAAGAGAAGGAAATTCATATGGGAAAATAGAGCATCTTTTACAATTAGTTTTTGAGACAGCAAGGGAGTATCGAGTGTTGGAGCTTCGAGGCAGCCATAGTGGGCATGTATGGAAGTTGTTTGGAGTTGCAAATGTATGAAGAAGTAGATTGTTAGGTCTGTAGAGTGAGATTTTGTGAGGCAAATTAGTACTACCCTACAACAGTGAACTTGCTACCGTGAGTTTTTCCTTGCAGGTGACATCCCTGGAGTCCCCAACAAGAGAGATTCCTAGCTATCTTGAGCAGGAGTCCTGGAGGGAAGTGGAAAGGCCCGAGAGACTATGTACAGTGAAGGGGGATCTCATTCCTTATGTTGTGCAGGTTGAGGGGAAGAAAGTTGGAGGATTGGGATAGGCGCAGGAGAAATCAATTTGTTGTGGGTAAAATTGGGTTGTGAGTGGAAAGTGGAGAGACACCCTTTATCGTGGATTCATAGCCCCAGATCTGGGGTGATTTGTTGCTAAGATTTGGAACAACAAATCTATGGTTGGGTGGAATGTCCATGCCTTGCACCTAGTTGCACATTTGTTTTAAAACATAAGTGTTTATCTTTGTTACATTGTTTACATTCTGCGTTTTATTTGTTGTGCATGTACACTCTGCTCTTGAGTAAATTATGTGTTGTTTTGTATTGTATAATTGGCTAGGTTCACAATGTTGTTAATGTACATAAATCCTCAATGCTTGCATTTAGTTATGGAATTATTTGTTGAGTGCTTACACTGAGTTTTAAGGAGTTGTATGCGACTGTGTGGATGTTAATTTAGCTACATTCATGTTTTAAGAATGTTGTTATATGCATGAGAAATTTTAGAATCCATACATTGAATTTAATTTGTATTAGAAAAAATTTAAAATTGTTGGGTTTAGCAGTGGGGGACACTACAAAACTAATGAATTTTCATTGTTTTAACCTAAGGTTTTGGTAAAATCTTAAATTTTTGCATTCGCATTTCCTTTTTCATTCTAGGTTTTAAGTTTGAGGTCTAATTTTCCCTCATATTGAGGCAGACTTAGGATAAGTTTCAATTATTTTCAAATAATTGAGAGAGTTTCAACATTAAATGAACTAATGTAATCTCTCTCGGTTGGCATTAGACCTTAAACATTGAATGTTTGCTCATTTTTTCGTGGATGCATAGCCCATAGCTTAGTTTCTCTTGAGTTGCCACATACACCTCCACGCAAATGTCGGTGTTTTCATCTTTAAGGGGGTGGGCAGAGCCCTACCTACATTCATTTATATGGCCACCATATCTGCCATATTTGCTCTGTATTTAGGTCTCTGTCCCCATGGAGCCTTATAAAACACAGGTTAAAAAAAATAAAGAGTACATAAATGTTATTTTGTACAAATTAATCTTCAGCATTTAACCATATTTTAAACATAATTTATTCAGTAGAAAATAAATCATATAACCATCACATAACATAGCATAATCATGAATATAGATACCTCTGGCTGATGCTATTTTCCCAATATCCGGCTGTCCACTCTACTGCTTTGCCCAAAACTCTTCCTGATGCTCTGACCAAACCCTGCCCAAAACCGACTAACCACCCAGCCAGCTAGGAGCAGCCTATCTGGCTCCCTAGCTCCAGGATTCCGTGAGGATTCCTATCCCCCGATCCTAAAACTCCCAACAACCTAGTGCCCCCTGCAATAGTTCACCCAACCACCAAAACCAAACTCCAAAACCAGAAAAATATCCAACAACAAATACAATCCTCTTCTCCCAATTTTTCATAATCCCCTTCCCAAAGGCCTCTGCCCAGTCATATCTTCCCCCATTCACCAACTCCCTACCCTCCTTTAATTCCACCCACCTTATCCCTCCATTTATTACCTTATCCTTCCATTTATCACCTTATTCCTCCACTCAATGCTTCATCCCCCTGCATACGTAAAGTTTTAAAATAAATAAAAATTATTAAGCTCTTAATTCATTACCCTAACTTTTAATGAGTTAATTAATTAATTAATTAATCAACAGATATAAACAATTAACAAATAATTAATATTATTAATAAATAATCATTGTTTAACTAAAATATATTAGGACAGTTAATTATTTAATTAACTATACTTGATAAACCCTATGTAACTATTTAACTAGGGTTGTTACATACACCCACCCTTCAGGAAACTTCATCCCGAAGTTAAGGTATTTTATAATACAAGGGAAAAGAAACATGGTTCACACATTCATAACAAATAACCATCATTATTAGTAAGTAAGCCAAGAAACGCATTCATACTAGTGTACATGCA
>ML778432.1:40861-52653 GCA_009831015.1 Picea engelmannii
AGTTTGATGAAGAAGAAGATGAATGATATATAGAGGTATGTGTTTTATATGATGATCTTTATATGTTTTTATTTTGTATAATATAGTATTTTACATGTTCTTTATTATTTCATATTGGGTATGGGGAAATTGAGAGTGATGTGGGGGGGTGGGGGGGAATAATTAGAGCTTCCACCTTCACGTGGTTGCCCATGTTTAGTAGAGAATGAACTATTCTTGAAACCAAAAGAAGCTCATGAAAAACGAGGTTTTCTCATAAAAAATTTGGTTTTTTGAGCCAAATTTTGCATTTTAAGCTAAGTTGGCTCTCGATTTTGGGAAACTGACTTGTCCTTTAAGACTTCAAATGCATGTTGGCATTATGATGTCCAAAGGAACTTAGCATTTTTAAAAAGACGTGTAAACAAAGGTGGTGCAGTTCTACTAAATTTTCTAATAAATCTCCTATGGCATCCTACATAACCAAGAAAGGTATGGACATCCTTTGGCTTTTTATGTGTTGATAATTTATGGATGACAACTACTTTTGCAGGATCAACCTCAATACTAGAAGATGATATTTTATGCCTTGAAACCATTCCTTCATTCAATAACATTAAGCATTTTTCATGGCTTTAAGATATATTCATGCCTTGAAACTTTGCAAAACATTTTTTATATTGATTAAGGCTTCCTCAAAAGTGTTTCCATGAATAGTGAAGTCGTCTACATACATCTCTATACTATCATGAACCAAATCTAAAAATATGCATAAAACAACACATTGAAAAGTAGCAAGAGCATTACATGACCTAAATGGGAGAACTTTATAAACAAATATACTTGAAGGGCATGTGAATATGCTCATCTTGATCTTATGGGGTGATGTGAATATGCTTCTAGCCACTAAAGCCATCAAGAAGAGAAAAATATTTCTTTCTAGATAATGGATTTGGACTTGATCATTAAATGGCAAAGGCATCCTTCCTAGTGGCTTTGTTAAGTTATTTATAGTCCACACTTACTCTCCATTTAACCCTTCCCTTAGTTTTTAGTTGATAAGTTTTGTGTTTGATTTTATTCTAATTGCTTGGTAAGTAGTGGATGTGAAGGATCTAGCCAGCTACTATCCCTGAGCAAAGTTTAAGTTCATTGCAATCCATAGAACTTAATGAGTAAAATGAATTATTTACCATCTCACCATTATACAGTGGTTGAACTAGTCTATTATTTGGGTTTGGTGTTGGTTGGATAAACATTTGTGGCTCTTTGGGTGGTAGTTGATTAGTGTTGTATTGAGGAGGTGGTGGAAAATATTATTGTTGATATGATTGAGGTCTTTGAGGTTCTTTGGCATTAGACCACTGAGATTGTTGTTGAGGTTGTGATTGGAAAGGTAGTCCTTGAGGTTGATATTTTAATTGCCATGGAACTTGGATTCACACTGGCCATCATTGTTGGATTGAGGGATACCAAATTATGGGAGTAACATGCATTTGATTATTCCAGTTAGAATTAAAATATTGAGGGTGTGCATAAGGCATTCCTTGTGGAAATTGTCATGGTGAACCTTGTGTTCTTTGATCGACAAAGCACAATGTGTCCATGTTCTCTTCAACTCCTTGGTTTATAGATTTCAAACCAAGTATGGAGGAATACTGACATGTCTTATCATTTTCATCATAGATACCAACAAACCTCCATGTTGTTTAATGTACATCCATTCCTAGCATGCTTCTTTGTGCATTTAGGGTAGAAAATTGCCAAATATTTTTTGACCTCTTCTTATTTCCTCTTAATTTGGAGAGTTTATAATTGCATGGCTTATGAGTGTAAGATATCAATTTTCATATCTCTAGTAAACTTATAACTTCATATTTAGTTAAACTATATTTTTTAGCTCTTAAGAATTGTACAACAGATCCTCTACAACCTTTACTTTCTTTTACGGGAGCTCTTAATTTCTTTGAATACTTCCTTTATTTCCTCATAAGAAAGCTAAGAAATGTCACCATTTACAATCAAATTCAACATCTCCATCCATTCTTCTCCAACATCCTTGAGGAGTACCACTTGAGGGACTCTAAGTCCAATCTACACTTGGTAGACCTTTTATAACTAAACTAAAATATTTCAACATAATATTTTAATGATTCTACTTTCCTCTAAGTCATCCCAAGGATATCCTGTCTAGTGTCTTGAACCTTACAATAGTATTTATGTTTCTTGATAAAGGTTTGTTTCATCTTCTCCCAAGTACTCATGTCATTTCCATCAAGGCTCATAAAATAACATATTATTTTTTCCTTTAAAGTAGATAGGTAAAGTCTAAGATTTTGAGCATTAAAATTCAAAGAGGAATGTGTTAGGGTGTTTTGTAAGAAGTCTGTGGAAATGCGGAAGGATGAAAGGATTAATGTTTTTCATCCTTGTTTCTTCTTGTGTTTCCTAGATGGGAAATTGAAAAACAACTAGTTGATCCTCTCCTTTCGTATGCCATATTATTCAAAAAAAAAAAAAGAGATCCTTCCACAAGATGAAATTTTTCTAACCCCTCTTGAAAACATCGTAATTTATCTCTATGGCGATGCATCATTCTACTTAGAATTTTATAAAAATCAAAACAATACAAAAGTATTACAAAGGATTAATGTCAACTTTCAAATTGGTAATCCTTCTACAATACATATCCTATCATCAAATATAATAACCTGCTATAGTTTTATCAACTTCCCTGATCGAACAATGTCGAAAAGTGATGGGTTATATAATTACAACAATATATTGTTGAACCCCATTAGCTCACTTTAATTATCAACTAGGATCGTACAAACTTCAAAAGGTACCATAGATTGCATATGAAAATCAAAAGGACTAAGCTACTAAGAAGTATGATGTCGGAGACTAAATGCTCTTGATCTATCATGCAATTATGAAACATGTAACCATCTATGAAAATAAGAGTTTTACATTAACAACTTTGTCAAATTAGCAAAAAACATGGAAAGGGTGATTATCTTAACTACTATTTGTTCATTCAATGCTTGAAAATAAATAGTGCTAAGGATTATGGCTATGAGTAATCAAAATGAAGAAACACTACCGAAGAATAATTAAAATGTTTTTTTAAGTAAAAGCCACTCTAAGACATGGCTAAGTCATGGAGTTATGAGTTCTAGTTTAGCCATTTCGAGTACTTAATTAGCCACTTCACATCATACTTGATAGTGCCATAATCTGTAAAAACACTCCTAGTGATAGTAGGGTTGAAATAATATAGAACATAACATTAGTGAGGTTATCTTGTGAAGGGTTCCCATTTCCTTTGTAGTGCTTTTGCATGGATACAATTATCTAATTGGCACAAATCTAGAGCATCGTAACTTAAATCCATAATGGTAAATAGGTACAAAAAATTTCATACCACAACATAATGAACAACATATTTAAATGTCATGGAGCTATGAACTCAAGTTTAACCATTTTTGCTACTTCATGAGCCACTCAAACATCATACTATATAGTGTCATGAGTTTAAAATTATGGGTTTAAATATATATATATATAAATTTCATACCACAACATAATGAACAACATATTTAAATGTCATGGAGTTATGAACTCAAGTTTAACCATTTTTGCTACTTCATGAGCCACTCAAACATCATACTATATAGTGTCATGAGTTTAAAATTATGGGTTTATATATATATATATATATTAATTATAAAGAATATAAAAACCAAAACAAAAACAACATTAAAAAAAAAAAAACCAAAATCACGCTCATCCCTTTTGAGCTGGCTTGTGAATATTTGCATGCGGTCTGCACACAATACAGAGTGGAGGAGAAGGAGGCGTGCAGAGAAGGCGGGTAGGGTAGCAAGGGAGAAGGAGGCACGCACAGAGAAGGAGGGTCGCACGGAGGAGGGAGAGGCGCAACTGGCCCGAATAGCTGCACGGAGGAGGGAGAGGTGCACATAAAAAACCATGGTAAGTCTGCTTCTTCTTCTTACTCACCTTCCTACTCTGCTTCTTCTTCTTAGAGTTTAGGGTAGAGTCTTAGAGTTTAGGGTTTACTCTGCAACAAGCTACAGTGAGGAAGTTTATTACATTGAAGTCACATTTACTCCATAAGTTGATTGTAAAGACCTCAAACCTCAATTCTATGGCTCAAATACATGAATTGAAAAGCACATAGAGTTAGGATTCATTGGATATCAACTAGAGAACAACCACATGAGAAAATCTTCAATATCGGTCTCAATGAATTTAGGGTTTCAGGGATTAGAAGGTGAGAGGAAACAAAAGTGAAGAAAATGTGTAAAAAATAAATAGGAACCTGTTAATTTTTTCATGGATGAGAAGAAAAAGCTAAAGGAGATTTTAGGGATGGAGGACCTAATTCTTATATGTCATTGTCCAAGCAAAAGAATGATCTCCAAAACTCTAAAGGTATGGATCAAATCAAACTTTGAGAAAATTATAGGTTCATATTCCCCATGCATTATTTTTGGTAAGAGGATGGATGTATTGGACCTTTTGGTTCATGCTAAGAGATGTTGAAAATATCCCGCATAAAAGGTGGAAATGGGGAGAACAACCACTCTTTCTAAAGAAATGGAATATATATTTTTATGCAATATTTTCTAGGTTGGATAACATGCTACTTTGGGTAAGGATACCATGCCTACCACTGGTTCTATAGTCAAAATAAGTATTTGAGGAAATTGGGAATGCACTTGGCACCTTTTATGAAGTTGTCATGTCAGTTAGAGACATTGGTTATATTGGTATAGCTCAGATCCTTGTTGGAATGGACATAAGAAAAGGGTTGGTTAAGACAATGGATATAATGAGGGGTTTGAACCATTTTCACCTAAATATATACTACACAAATATTCCCTTCAACTGTAGTCATTTTCAAGTATATGGACACTTAGTAGTTGAATGCTCCCCCACTGACCAAAAGAAATATTTATACTAAATGAGAATTCGAGACATCGAAAGGATGTCCCGATGGGAAGGGACTTCAAGTATGTCCTAATAGAAGGGACTTCAAGTATCAAGTCCTTGGCCCTGGTTGGCATTGATATAGAAGTTTCAAAGACCCATATAAATCCACCTTCTATTGAAATATTGAAGTAATCTAATATCAATGAAAAAAGGAACTCTTGATTTCCCAAGGAAAGTGGAAGGGAGTTTTGGTCACTTTGAAATAGAGCAAAGATAACCACACGGGGTAAAGAAGTCCTTTATCTCTCTAGCACAAAAACAAGCTTCCTCAAAAACAAAATGTGGATTTTTTTTTTCTTTAATTGGGGCTCTTAGAGAAAAACCACTTGAATAGGGTTTAAAATTATTATGATGGCATTAAATTGTCGAGGGATGGTTGATCTCATAGAAAATTTGGCCTTAAAAACATTAGTAGAGGATTCAAATCCCTCTATCACTGTACTATTATAAATTATGACTAATGAGGAGAAACTTGTTCGAGAATTATTAAAAAAAAAATTGGGAATTTATCTATATTTATGGTATAGGGAGGTTGGGGGGAACATTAATAAGTAGAATAAATGTTCATTTACCATTTATAATTCTCCTCATGGACATCATTTGAATAAAGGTATACATGAACACCTAAAACAGGGTTACCCTCGTCGGTAATATCAACAACAACAACAAGACTCCCAACTGAGATATCAAGAATCAAGATGATTGTTGGATATAATAGGCAATTAGAAACATGATATAGCAGGCAGGCCTGACTGTATGGGTGGGTTTGGTAGCAATATTCTCTCTTCCTCCAAAAACAGATCCTCTTGAATATCCAAACGATGTATCACCGAAACTGGTAATTGGAGTACCCGGTCTATCTTCAAGAGTCATAAACTCAAATTTATAGTCTGAATCGTTAACAATCGTATCCATATGACCAATGCGATCCAAAGCTTTATTTCTTGACCGAACATGTGAATCCCAAAATTTCCTAAAATTGACATTAAAATTTCCTAAAATTTCCTCTATTGACATTAAAATTTCCTAAAAATTCCTCTATTGACATTAAAATTTCCATACTATGAAGATGTCAAAGATACACACTTTCATTCTTGCAAATGTCTCCTCTAGGTCATCCTTTTGAATGATACAATATCCATACACCATGAATAGTGTTTGGAACTGATTTCTTTCCATCATTTTTTAGATCCTACAATATTCCATGGAAACCCCATACAAAACTTCTCTGATACCAATATGATATATAAACTATAGTCTATCATGGGTATTACATTGGACACTTTGTTACAAGACATTTTAAATTCTACTACAAAATACCATGAGACTATACTCATTTATACAATGTTTTCTTTTGATCAAAATGTAATATTACTAGTATATTATTTAAAATATTGAAATGAACTCAGAATATAAGAGAGAACATATATTAGTAAAATGAGCACACCAACACAAGGAATGACAATATGTACTATGGGAAACCTGATTTGGTAAAAACCAACAAGAAAATGAGCAATGCACCTTGTTGTTTACAAAGAAGCATGGACTCACTATGGAGTTACAATAGACACTATTACTTGTGAAAAACTTCTATAAGGTCTTTTTCTACCTTTGTTCTACTCAAATATAACAATCATTTTCTCTAGTAATCTATATTACAACTGCCTTCTTCAACATTTGGTGTATCGAGGGAACCCAATGCTTCTGCATATAAGAGAAATCCTTTTCACCATATAACCTACTCACTAGCATGATGAAATCCCTCATGGGTTCTCATAAAATAGAGGCGGGATACAAATTAGATGGGAAATTCTAAATTATTTCTTCTGTCTTCCCACATAATTTTGGCCCAACACCTACCCAAAATATTGAGTGAAGAAATGCTTTGTGTTTTCTCAGAGGTTGGGCTCCAACCCTAGATGCAAAAGCCTTACATGTCAAGTTATCTTTTCAATGTTTATCTTTAGCTATACTATAATATGAAGATCATTGGCCTAACGTTTCCTTCTCCCTCGATGGAGTGTAGGTACAACCAAATATGTATCTACCAGACCTATCATCCAGCTCGAGCGATGAAATTTCGAGAGTGACAATGGAAAACATATCCAATACATGTTACAAGGCGAAATCAACTAGAGGTGACAAGGTCAGAAGAAAGTTTGGTAGGCACATGAAATTCTTTCTTACTGAAGGAGGATCATGCTCTTATGACGATGAGAGCATAGGTGACATCGAGGTTCCCTCGAGGTACAAACACCTACTGAAATATTGGGTACCCAAGGAACTGCCAGAGTTGGACACCGACTTCTGTGTTAATGAGAGGATGTATCACATTGCTCTGTCATCCATCCATGGCCTTGGTTTATTCTCCATGGACAGAATAAAGGTAAAATATGGCGGATTAGTTGAATTGTTTGAGTATGTTGGACCATGTTACACTTATGGAGTATGGTTGAGACTGGTCCAACATATGCCTAGTATGCGGAGATACGCACTCGCTGCAAATTATATATAGCTGGAAGACAATAATAAAAATAAAGGAGCGATTATGTATATTGATGGAAGGCCAAAGGCATCGGGGAATATTGCAGGTCTTATAAACAGTACAAGGCCCGGGACGACAAGAAAGGAACCCAATTGCATTTTTGAGGAGCGTGAAGGTAATAAGATATTTGTATGTGTGGTGAAAACAATAACGGCATGAGAAGAGTTGCTGGTCGATTACAATCTGAATCGAGTCAACCTAGGAACGTCTTCTTTTTCTATGGTACAAAACCCATTATACCCAAACTTAAAAAGGGATTACTTAATTTGTGAATGTTTCATTTGTGACAATTTTTTTTATCTGAAATATTTTACTTTTAGGCATATTTTGCGTTCCTCTACACTTATCCCTCTAACATCAAGTGTTCTTGTATCTTCACACAAGCATGGCACGAACTAAAAATTTTCAGTCAACATTTACAATCTTGGGTTACCTCATGCCATCCCTCTCTTATCTTACCTACAGTTTCCCAACCATAATATCACCAATTCATGGATAGAATGAAGCATGTGACTCTTATGTTAACTTTGAACAACTACAATGGCATCTACATTACATTTTAGAGGACGCATTATAAATCATTTGAAAGGTTTTTATGTTATCTAAAATGGGGTGTTAGAATATTTTTTCCTAGTTTGGGAGATATAATCACTAGAAGCACTAAAGCTCTATAACACGGTGACGCTACCTCTCTCTTGAGTTTCAACATGTATTTTCTTTCTCCACGGGCCATGATAAATCCCCCCCTCTTGCATCTGGTCACTTTCTCTCTTATATCATTTCAAATATTGTGGTTAAAGGAACTTATCCCTTGTGATGAAAATAGAGGTTCGAATTCCTCCAAATCTTCCATATTTGACCTTCATGAAGTTAGCCCATATTGCTTGGGATTTGGATTGCACCCTTGAATTTGTTATGCACATCCTTTGTAATGGTTTGGGCTTCAATCCATCCTTTGGCCCCATTCAAATCATCTTGGAAAAACTTTCGACCCACTTTGCCTCATTTGTTGCAACACCCAAAAGACTCCTTTCCATTACATCCAAGGAACATGGGAATTTAAGACAATGTTATAGACCACAACATTCAGTTCAAGCTGAGGATCTCAATGTAGAAATTCCACATTATTAGCTTGGAAGGACACACATCACATGAAAGACAACCAATGCTTCTACCGACCTCCTCACCTTTCCAGGAACACAAATCAATGTTGTATATACATACCTCCATTGCAAGCCCCTATGTTGCACTAGATGGCTTGGAAATGTTCATTTGATAGAGTCGACTTATCACTTGCTCTCATGGAAACTACCTTACTACATCCTTGTTGAATTCTCTGATTCTCGGATCTGATAGTTATTGTTTTATAATTTCAATGCAAAATTTTGTTTCATAGAAGAATCAATTCAAGAGTTTATAAGTTTATCACCATCAAAATAGACCAAGAGATATCAAAGAGTCACCTCCCCAGCCTAGCACAACTCCCAAGAGGTAGCGCATAGGATAGAATACCAAGAACTTCAAGTTGCAGCGAATTTTACCCTGAATTTTACAAAACCCATTATACCCAAACTTAAAAAGGGATTACTTAATTTGTGAATGTTTCATTTGTGACAAAATTTTATTTTATTTCTGAATGCTCCATTTGCTAATTTTTTCTCGATGTTTCATTTCCAAATATTTTCTAATTTGAATGTGTGAATGTTTCATTTGATAATATTTGTCAATATTCCATTATTTCATATATTGTTTTTTCAATGTTTCTTGCACGTACTAACATTCTTCTTGAAATTCTGCCAGAGTGGTGATCGGGGCAAAGGCCCTAAGCGTGGCAAAGGCGTTGTTCGGGGCAAAGGCCTTGAGCGTGGTAAAGGCGTTGATCGGGGCAAAGGCCCCATTCCTAGCACCGCATCAACCGAAAACGATGAATATATAAGCGATGAAGAGACATTTGATTCTAGAGACCCCTTGCAGACAATAGAATTGTCCCTAAGAAAGGCCAATGGGGAATTCCGAGATTTGGTCATTGTTGGGCCGAAAATTGCTGAGGATTTCCAAAGGATAGTTGAATTATGCGTTAAGATAGCAAATTATGGGGTAAGTCATGGCATCTAACAATATCAATTTTTGGTTTTAAATTTTGTAATTTGATATATGCAATTAACACATATTTCTCATTGTAGAATTTTGTGAGATCGACGAGAGGGGAAGGGGAAGGTCTTGGTAGCAGCAGCGAGACTGCAACAACGAACCCGCATGGCCACCAGGCTATTTTCCACCCCAAGTGTGTCGCCTGAGACAGATTCTATGCCTTCTAGGGGTGATGCCACGCCCCCACAACACACGTTAGATCGTGCAGGTGGTGTACATGATCATGGAACTGATCACTCTTCCGTTGTTTTTTACCCTGGTGCTACACGTATCCAAAGAGCATGAACAACCACAGTATCATTTTTGGTCGACCAGGACATGGTTCCTCTAAAAATAGTATAGCTACCAGGTATTTAATATATGTCTTTATAAAGATTCCTGTTATATAATTGTTTAAACAATCACATATCAGTGAGATTTAAATTACTAATGATGACGATGTTTTATAGGAAACAATGTCTTCTACAATAGTTTGCATGACTATGCATTATAACTTTTTGGGCCGACCATTCGACTACAATGGAATCAACAAGATTCCAAACTGAAAATCCTTCTTATCTCCAGACTGGTTGGTGAGTTTGGTGACTCGTTCAATAAGTCGGAAGTCCTAAAAAGGACCAGCAAGCATTTGAAACATGTTAGAGGGGCGTATAGGAATAAATTAGTACAAGATCCCAAGTGCGAATGCCCTTTGGTTGTCCCCAAGAGGGAGTGGAAATAAATTATTCTCGATGCAAGAGAATTAGCGATGAAAGCACAAGGGAAGAAACCACCTGGCCCTGGAAGGTAAGAGGTGTTTTCCATTTACTATGATGGTTTTTTGTTTACTTTACGAGGAAAACAATCAATATCTAACATATTTCAAAATATTGCGTAGACTCCAAGACACTTCCAAGGCAACAAAGGCAAGACAAGACAAACAAGGGCAACATAAACTGGGCCAAGGTGGTTACGGGAGATTGAAGGCACGGGTTGTAAGTGCCTAAACATTTTACTTTTTTTTTTATTATCGTCACAAAATATGTAATTCATTGAAACTAGTGACTAATGATTTTGATATTGCTCAATGCAGGGGGATTTGTTCAACGACCAAGCCACGAAAGAAGATCTAAAGGTCGGTTTCATGCAGGGTTTTGATGGCGTGGTGGCGCGACGAAGAATCTTGGGGCAATCGCCATGTGTCTCTCTGGAGGACAAGGTAAATAAAATGAAATTAAAAACTTGTCGATTAGTTTTTACTCATTGATTACTTGTAATGTAAAATACATTTTTTATTCATTTAAAATGTAAAATAATGTGTGTCTTTTCCACATTCGCAGGAGAGTAACAATGCTACCAATGCTCCTGATGTACCCGATGAACGACATCCTGACCCCCATATTGATTCAAGTGTTGTTGCCGAAGGACCATTACATAGTGGTATGCGCACATTTTTAATGTTTTTCCATTTTTCAATGAGTATTAATATTTATGGTATATTCTATACTAAATACTTATATTGTTTCATATGGCAGAGCGTGTAGATGTCGATCGAGAGCGGAGATCAACAAGAGCAGAAACAACAATGCGGCCACCAACTACTGTTTCTACTACACTGGCTAATCCAGGTATAAAACATTGTAATTAAATATGTATTAATTAAATTTCCCTAGGAACAGTGAATAACAATATCACTTGAATTTTTTGTTGTTGTTGCAGCAGTGGATGCCCATGTGCATCCTCAACCTCCACGCCCAAATACTAGAATTTCATCATGGCGTGAGGTGTTGAGTACTGATGATGCAACACTTCAAGAAGGCCCAATAACTGTGGGGCATCAATTAAATGATGATGACGACGACTTAATTTGTGCTTTCATGGATACCAGGAAGAAGAAGAAGAAGAAGAAGAAGAAGAAGAAGAAGAAGAAAAAGAAATGATTAGACATTTTATTATTAATATATATCCAATATATTTCCGGTCCAATGTAATGTATTTTGTTTTCCTAAATGTCATGAATGTTATTTGCTTTCATGTTTTTTGTTTTATCACATGGCGATGAATGTTTTTTGCTTACATTTAATGTTACTGTCATTTCTAATTATAGTTGTAAAATCTAGAT